>JAQQSK010013075.1:0-11620 GCA_028658325.1 Potorous gilbertii | reverse complement strand
AAGGGAGGGTTGTTAGAAGAGAGGGCAGATTGGTGATAGGGGCAATTAGAATGCTTGGCTTTTGGGGTGGGGGAAGGGAGAAATGGGGAGAAAATTTGGAACCCAAAATTTTGTGAAAATCAATGTTAAAAGTTAAATAAATAAAATTAATTATAATAAAAAAAGAACGGACAAGAGCCAACCAAGACTAAATGGAAAAGGAGGTACCAAAATTCATTGAAGAAAATAACTCCTTAAAAATTAGAATTGAGCAAGTAGAAGCTAATGACTTCAAGCACCTCAAGAAAAATACATACAATCAAGAAAAAAATAAAACAAATCAAAAGAATGAAAAATAGGAAAACAATGTGAAATATCTCATTGGGAAGACAACTGACCTGGAAAATCGATTGAGGAAAGATAATTTAAGAATTATTGGACTACCTGAAAGCCATGATCAAAAAGGTATAGACATCATATTATAAGAAATTATCAAAGAAAACTACCCCCAAAGTCTTAGATATAGAAGGTAAAACAGAAATTGAAAGAATCCATCAATTACCTCCTGAAAGAGATCCCTTCTGCATCCACAAGCACTAGTGCCCCTCTCCACACTGGAACTGTGACTTGGAATTGCACACGGACCATAGAATTTCTAGTCAGTACCAGCTGTACCCAGTCCCCACAAAGGGTCCTCTATAATTGATTTCTGACCAGTCTTCTAGTTCCCTTACTGCCCCTGGACTGAGAGCTGCTCAAACTGCTATTTTAGGCTAAAAAATGCATTACTCTGACATTTTGCTGGTTATGCCACTCGAAAATTTTATTTGAGGAGTTATTTAAAGTTGTTTGGATGGAAATGTTGGGAGAGTTTAGCTGGGTGGTTGCCTCTAATCTTCCATCTTGGCTCCTGGTCCCAGCATTCCTTTTTTTTTTTTAAATTAAAAAAATGCTTTTAGGCAATCTGGTTAGATGACTTGCCCAGGGTCACACAGCCTGTAAGTGTCAAGTGTCTGCAACTGGGTTTGAACTCAGGTCCTCCTTATTCCAGGGCTGGTGCTCTATCCACTGCACCACCTAATTGTCCCTCTGGTTTCAGCATTCTTAAAAATAATTGAGAACCTCATAGAGCTTTTGTTCATGTGGGCTATATCTATAATACTGTATTTTGACCTCACAAACCCCTTCAAAGGATCTTCCCCCTACCATGGTCCTCAGACCAGACTCTGAGAACCTCTAGATTAGAAGTTCTCAAGCCAATTCCAGGTCTAACGTTCTCTGAGATACACAGAACAGCACTGATAGTCTTAGCTCCATTTTATAGATGAGGACATTGAGGATCATATCAGAGAACTGACCTGTTCAAAGTCACAAAGCTAAAAGGACCAAGGCTGAGCTTTTCACCCAAGCCTTCCTTTTCTTTTTGATCCTGTGATGTTTAAGCATTTTATTAATGACTTGGATAAGGGCAGAGATGGCATGTTAATCTCATTTGCAGGTGATGCTAAGCTGGGAGGACTGGTTAACACCCGGGGGGACCAAGTTAGGATTCAGAAGGATCTTGTTTGGTGGGAGCACTGAATGACTGAATCTTAGAAGGTGGAATCCAATAGAGATAACAAGGGTAAAGTCTTACTCCTCACTTGGATTAAAAATCAACTCTTTAAATATCAGATGAAGAGGTGTCATTACACAGCATTTTGTCTGAAAACAACTGAAAGCTGTATTAGTGAATGACAAGCTCAGTATGAATGAATGGTGTGATAGGACAGCCAAACAAGCTAATGGAATGGAATGAGATGTAGCCTTCCCTTACAGGGAGATAGCAGCCTCTTTGCTGTCTACCCTGGTCAGACCACATCTGGAGTCTCTTGTTTAGTTGTGAGTGCAACAGTTCACAAAGGACATTTATCATTATGTTGGAGATGGTCCAGAGTAGAGCAGCCTGGATGGAAAAGGGTCTTGAGTTCATGTCATGACTCCTAGTCAAAGGATCCAGAGATTTTTATCTTGGAGAAGAGTCAGAGAGCAACATGATGGATGTCTCCAAGTATTTCAGGGGCTGTCACATAGATGAGGGGTTAGATTTGATCCTTTAACCCTCCTCCCCCAGGGAAGAACCCAGAGTAGTGAGGGGAGGAAGCAGAGAGGTCAAGTAATTAATGAGCTCAGGAAAGACTTCCCAACCATCAAAGCTGTCCCGAAGTTGAAGGGGTTATCTCAGGAGTTGGGAGATTCTCTCTCCTCAGAGGTCTTCAGGCAGAGCTCAAAGGATGGCTTGATTGAGGTGCAGGCTTCGAGTTTGAGTGGGGTAGATCTAAATGACATGGTGGAATGAGCCCTGGATTTGGACAGAAGCAACTTGGACCTTTACTAGCTGCATGTCATCACTCTATCTGAGCAACTGGCTTCTCATCTCTAGAATGGGAACAATAATCTGTATTGTACCTACTTCACAGAGTTGTTGAAAGAATCTGGTTTATAAATCTTAAAGTGTCCATGGAAATGGGAAGCAAGTGGTTATATGGACTACTAAGGAAGGGAGAGGCAGGAGGTGAAGGAATTCTTGTTAATACGTGACAGAGACTAGCATTGGGGTGAAGGAGGGGTTGGGTGAGTCACATATATAGAGAATTATTTCTTTTCAACATTTCCCTGGGAAAATGCCCCTGGTCGCACATGAGTGGGGTGCTTGGGTTCCTGGAGACTGTCTTCACACATTCTTCTGTCTGTGAGTCCATAACAGGAACAAACAACTCTGAGGCTTGTGACCACATGTGATGTGGTGGGCTGCTTCACCCTCCTAACCACTATTTTGCTTCCCTCCACCCCCAATCAAACCTGTCCTCCCCCATGTCTTATGTTCTTCTGAGAAGTCAGTTATGTGGTTTACCAGGAACTTCAGCTGGCCAGCTCCATGTAGTATCCTAGAAAGATGAATGGTCAAGAGACCTGGATTTGGCTGACTCTCTGACTGTCTATATCATTTGGGGCAAATTACCTTCCCTCTGGGCTTCTGTCCATGAAAGGAGGGATTGATTTAATACATACTCATAGGATCATATATCAGAGTATAATGAGGTTTGATTGAGTCAATCCATCAATAACCCTAGCCCACTTCAAGTACCTCACAAGATACTGTAGTCTGATAATTTGATAATTTTATTAGGTGAGAATTTTGAATTGCACAATTAAAGGCATTAAACTAATATTCTGTACTGTCCTGCTCAGTGGTTCTATTGTACGTTAGTTTAAGGAGAGGACCTGATGCAATTCCCTATATGGAAGAGGCTGGGGAGCCAGCGTCCGGAAAGGCATGATATGTAATGGAAATTCCCTACTCCCAGATTTGGAGTACACCCAGATGTTCTACAGCTGGTTCTGGTCTACTAACTATGTGAAGAATCACCCAGAGTGAGATGGGATGGATGGATTGTGACTGAGGAGTGTCCCCATTGATGGGATCACGGATCCATTAATACCCTGAAGGACTGAGAGTCTCCTGAGAGGAATTCTTGTTTTTGATTTAACCAATTGGCATCCAGTTGTCCCCATGCCTACTCTGAAATCATCCTTTTCCCAACTGCCACTCTCACAGATAACTAGACTTCCCAGAGCCAGGCTGGCTGCATCTCCTCCTCAGACTTCAAAGAGTACTCTAAGAGGCAAATGGAGTGACTTTTTTCTCATGGTTTGGCTTCAACTGTCCTTGGTGTACATCGCCTCTGAAGATGACCAACCGAGAATCATTTAGTCAGGTAGCCTTAACTAGCATGTTTTAGAAAGATGAATTTACTAAGGTGGTACTCTAGTAATATTTGATATAAAATATCCCTCCTAACAAAAGAAAAGACCCAAAACAAACAAAAATAAAACACCACCCCCATCTGTGATACCCTCTTCTACAAATAGAGTCCAAGGAAAGAGGACTCAGTCTGAAAAAGCACATGTGGCCAAGGGGTCACTTCCTGGCTTCTCTCATCTGTGGGATGCATAGTTTAGTCTCTTTGCTGGGCCCCTCATGAAGCTGTAAGTTCAGTTTGTTCTGGGCTCCCAATGATGTTGACATTGCCACCAGCTGATTTGAGGATGTCATTTAGGACACTGGTGGGAAGATGGAAACCACTGTGTGCCCACTCCAACATGGAGAATTCTCATCTTTTATCATCTTTGCCAGTTTGCTAGGATGAGTTGATACCTGTAGCTGTTTCTTTTTCATTCCTCTTATTTTTAGTGATTGGGAACATTTTTCATGTGGGCTATAATAGTTCACAATTTTAAAAAAATAAATATCATTCCTATTCTTTGGCCATGTCTCCATTGGGGTCTTTGATAACAGTAATTTCTTTCCACCAATACAAGAGAAATACTTGAGATATTTAATTTGCATCCTCTTTAAACAGTATCAGTAGAAGTAACATTAGCTCCCATTTATATTGTCTTGTGAATTTTGTGAAACACAAACCTGTACCTGAGTGGAAAAAAAAGACAATGAATAAACCAGATAATTGGTTTAGAAAAAGAGTTTGACTGATCCTTTCCACTGGTCAACTGGAATCCTCACTCTCTGAGGCCCCCTTTCCACTCTCACAGTCAAGTCAAGGGGGCCAGCCCCAAGCTGGGAGACGAAATTATTCATAGGTTTCACAAACATCTATTGAGCATGTACTCTGTGGTAGACCCCAGGTTATGCACTTAGATACTAAATTATAGAACTGAATGGGACTTTAGAGGTCATCTAATCCCACCCCCTCATTTCACAGAGGAGGAAACTGAAGTTTGTATAAGGGAAATGACTTGTTCAAGGTCACACAAAGCCTGTGAGGAACACAAATGGCATTTGAACCTGGTCTGCTCATCCCAAATATGGTATTCTGTGGACTTCTTCTCCTAGTTTGAATTTTGGTAACCCTGAAGGTCAGGGGTGGGGCAGGGGAACAATACCAAGATGACTAAAGCACAGACCTTTCTTTTATAGAGCTAGAGACGTGAAACAGCTGCAACACATTTCTTAAATACTTTGGGGTTTTCAGAAGGGGAGATAACATAGAATCGAGCACAGGCTTCATGGTGAGAAGACATGCTACCTCTGTGACCTTGGGTACGTCATCACCCATCTGTGCCTCAGTTTTTTCATCTGTGAAATGAGAGAGTTGGACTAGATTACTTCTGAGGTTGCTTTCACCTGTATGATCCTTAAGCTCGTTCATCACAAAAAACCTGTGAAGTCAAAGGTGTGAGGACTATCGTGCCATTTCACTGATGAGGAAACTGAAGGAAAAATGACTTGTCCAAGGTAGAATAGGACACTGATGGGAATATTGAAGCCACTGTGTGGCCATCATCACACAGCCCTTGAAGCTGACCTGCATCCAAGGTCAAATAGTTAGTAAATGATAGAGCTGAGGAGGAAATCCAGCTCTTGGGCAGTCCCCCCATTCCACCCTGCTGTGTCCCCATGGAGGTAGACAATACAAAGGTTGATGCAAACATCATTGCTGAAAGAGTTGCATAGTCAAGAAGAGGAGCCCAGAAGAGGGATCTCTTCAGGGGTATTGAGGACAGGTCAGAAAAAGCTGCCCAGAGAAGGTTGCCCCTGGGATGCCCCTTAATGAGTGGTGAGAATTTCTCCAAGTGTAGAATGGGGGACAGAGGAAGCATTTCAAGAGTAAGAAATAAAATGACCGAAAACAGCAACGTGTGAATCATGCGCAGGGGGGAAGGCAAGAACCCCAACCTCAGTTCATCAGGGCTTGGAGGAACTTGCAACCCTAGCCAATCCAAACCTCCATTTTATGTATTCTGTGACTGAGGCCTGGTAAGGGGAGCAGATTTATCTCAGGTTCAGCTGACAAAGATGTCTCCTTCTCCCACAACCAGTCCCACAAAATCTGTCAGGGCTGGGATTTTTCAGACTCCAAATCTAGGGCTAAACCAGGAAGCATAGAGAAGAGAAAGAAATCTGGCCTCAGACAACTGGGTGACTCTTGGCAAGTCACAACTGTTTGCCTCAGTTTCCTCATCTGTAAAATGAGCTGGAGAAGGAAATGGCAAACAACTCCAGCATCTTTGACAAGAAAACCACAAATGGGGTTTTGGACATGAAGAGTTGACACAAATGAAGAGTTGGACACAAATGTGACTAAACGACAAACAAGGCCATGTCACTTCCATTCTTGGGTGTGAGTTCCCTCATCTGTAAAAAAAACAAAAAAAGAAAAGAAACACTGGGTGATTTCCAGGTTCACTCCTAGAATTGGGAGGGGCCCTAGAAGTCATCTGGTTCAACCTACCCTCACTATAGCATACCTGACAAGTAGTCCCTCATTCTCTAGCTGTTTGAGGTGGACCCTCAAACAGCCCACCTCACTTTAGGAGAGCTTTAGTCATCAGCTCTCCTGCCTCAGCTTGCCCCTTTGTAACTTTCACCCACAGCTTCTGGTTCTGTCCTATATGGACAAAATGAACAAGCCCATTTTCTCTTCCACATGACAGCCCTTTAAATGCTTGAATATAATCAGCTTTTGCCCTTCCATCTTTTCTTCTCTGGGTTAAATAATTTCAGTTCCTTCAACCTGTCTTCATATTACATAGGCAGAAACTCCTTCACCATTGTGCTGACAACAAATGTATACAAAGGAGTTAAATGTGGGTGGTTTGAGAAGGAGAGTATTAGTAGCTGAGGGGTCAAGACAGCCTTCACACAGAAGATAGTGCTTCACTTGTGTTTTCAAGGAAGAGAAGGACCATGAGAGGGGGGGAATGAAGGAACTCATCCCAGGCATGTAGAATTGCTACTGAAAACATATGGAGATGAGGGATGGAGTGTCATGAGTAAGGGACAGAGAGAAGGCCTGTTTGGAGGCATTGTCCAGTGTGAGACAGGGAGGGCTGTCCAATGAAGCCAAAAGGTGGGTTGGGCTAGGATGTGTAGGGCTTTAAAAGTTAAACAGAGGAAGGGCTATTTTCTCCTAGGGGCAATAGGAAGCCACTGAGGCTGATTGAGTAGGGAGAGTTACATGGTCAGATTTGTGATTAAGAAAAATTACTGTGTGTAGGATGAATGGTGAGTGAATTGAGGCTGGAGAGTCATTTGGAGGCCGTTGCAACAACTCAGGTGAGAGGTGATGAGATCCTGGTCTAAGGTGGTAGCTGTTTGAGAGGAGAGGTGGGGTCAGATGGGAGAGATGTTGTGGAGACAGAAACAGCAAGATTGAGTAATCGATTGGAAGGAAATGTGAAGAAAGAGTGAAGAGAGAAAGGGGAATGCTGACATTACAAATCTGGGAGACTGGAAAGATGGTGATGCCTTCAACAGAAGAACATATATGTTCAAACCCTTTGTCTGAGAGATTCTACCCCTAGGCTTATACCCCAAAGAAGTCATTGATAAGAGGAAAGCCTCCATATACATCAAAATATTGACAGCAGGACTTTTTGTGGTGTAAAGAACTGGAAATAAAGTTTGTGTGGGTGTGTGTGTGTGTGTGTGTGTGTGTGTGTGTGTATGTATATCTCTCTATATATACATCTGTTGATGGAGAGGGAAGGGCTAAATAAATTGTGGCACATGAATGTAATGGAATATTACTGTGCTCTAAGAAATGACAAATATGGTGAATGCAGAGAAGCATGGAAAGATTTACACAATCTGATGCGTAGTGAAGTCAGCAGGACTAAGAAAACAACACACAAAAGAACTATAACAATATCAGTGGAACTTACAACTACAAATCAATCAGAAAAGAATGTTACAAAATTCCAAAGAACAAACATGGCCCCAAAGAAGAAAGATAAGAAGACACCCCCACTCAGTCTTTAGCAGGGGGTGGAGGTCCACAGCAGCAGTGTATGGAATATATTTTTAGACTTTTTTGATGTATCCAATGGTGTTGTTAATCTCCCCTTCCTCCTTTCTGAAAAAGGAAATACTTGTTGTATGAAATAACTTCCTGGAAGGGGAGAAGTAGAGGGATATAGGAAGAAATCCTAAAGAGGTAAAAACCAAAGATATTAATAAAAATGTATTTTTTAAAGTACTTCTTTGGCCTAACTTAGTTAAACTCCTATTCAGACCAAACCCATGATTCTGGGAACCCGGCATAGAGTCAACCTACTCTGAAGAGATGTTTTTGGGGCTGCCACCTACTGTTAGAATCATAAATTCCTTCTCACTTATTTTTCCTATCACTTTAATAAAATTCTGTTTTCTAGAATATTATGGCTGCTGCGGAATTTTTCATGACCCTCAAATGTAAACCCTCTGCAATTTACAAGGTCATCTAATTTAACCTCACTTTACTGATCAGGAGAAAATTGAGGACCAGAGAGGGAGAAGTGGTTCGTCCAAGATGTCCATCTCTCCAGATAGTCATAAGAGCATAGGTTTAGAGCAGGAAGGGGTTATAGAGGCCATATCATCCAACACTCTCATTGTACAGGTGGGGACACTGAGGCTGAGAATTGCCTAAGGAACAGAGCTAGGATTTGAACCTTGGTCCTCTATTACATAACACCCTCTTCCTACAATCTATGTTCTGTCTCACAAGACTGTCCTTTTGGGGAACTTTTCATCACTTGTTGAATGTGTGAAAACTGGGGATATCCTCCCTTATACCTTTTCTGTTTTTTCCCAGATTAAGTTTTCTTGAACTGGTTATATGTATATGCTAGGGTTTTCTTGCAGCTGGGGCAGGTCTGTAGACTCATGCTGTTGGAGCTTTCTGGCCTCATTTAAAACTGCACATCTGGGGAATGAGGTCATGCTTATTCCATAAGAGCTGAGGCCCAGCTCTCCCTCAGCACTTTGAGAGCCTCTCACCCAGGCTAGAGATGATGGGGGGCCCCATAGACACCCCGATGGCTGGAAGGAGAGTGAGAGATGCCATCCTCCAAAACTTGTGATCTGAGGAATGTGAGCCAGGAGGTCTGGAGCCAGGAGAAATGAGATTGAATCCTGGCTCTCACTGTTTCTAGTTGTTTGATCCTGAGTAAATAATTTCATTTCTCTAGACGTGTATTATCTGTAAACTGGGAGCAATAACACTTGCACTTTCTATCTCTCAGGTGACTTATTTGCTGTTCATTCATTTTTCAGTCACGTCTTACTCTTTGTGCCCTTATTGAGGATTTTCTTGGCAGAGATACTGGAATGGTTTGCTATTTCCTTCTCCATATAATTTTGCCGATGGGGAAACTGAGGCAAACAGGATGAAGTGACTTATACAGGGTCACACAGCTAGTAAGTGCCTGAGGATAGATTTGAACTCAGCAAGATGTCCTCCTGACTCCAGCCTGGGCACTCTATGCACTATGGTGCCACCTAGTGAGGTATCCTCTCCTATAAAAGTACATTGATGTCAACTGGTTGATGGATATTGGAGAGAACACCAAATTACAGCTTTGGAAGATACGAGTAGAAACCTCAGTCCCTCAGGGTTAGCCCTAGAACCCTGAGGAGGAGAAGTTGTCACTATTATCTGGGAACTTCACCTGTTGATCCATATAGATTTGGGAGAGAACTCAGAGTGGTCTTTACATGAGAATGACATGTGAGTATGTCTGGAAATCATTTTGGGAACCGTAAAGTGATATAAAAATGTCAACTGTTATTATTTGTAAGTTAACAAGCTCTCCACAGTCTGCCTCCTTTCCTGCCTCATCGTGATGTGCAGATTATCAGAGACTAGGCCAGGGAAACACAAGCTCTAGTTGGTCCTACCAAGCTGGAAATGCTTTAAGATGGCCCCAGATAACATCCGTGTGTCTCTTGCTTGAGGACCAGAATAGCTAAATTTGGTGAGGTCTTCACCAGATGGTGGTCTACCAGCTGTGAGATAATTTTTTTTCAGCCACAACCACTTATTAAACTGTCTATTAGTGCATGCTAGTATATGATTCCATTAAACAGACATTGATTAAGTGCCTTCTATATACATGATGCTTCAGTTAAGTGCTGGGGCAAGAAAAAATAAAATAATTCCTACCTTCAAGGTTTTTGTACTTTATTGGGGAAGGACAATAAACAAACAGAAAAATGAATGGAGGGATGAATGAATAAATAAAAATAAACAAACATATAAATAAATAAAAGATAATTTGAGGAAGGAGCATGCAGATACAATGAGGAGTATCAAGAAAACTTCATGGTGGAAATGGCAACTGAGCTTTGAAATCTGGCACCCACTCACCTTTTTCACTCTGTCTCTCTTCCATTCTGTTTCTTAGGATGTGAGGGTTTTGACTGGAGGTGGCAGCTGGAGGTGAGGAGAGATCTGTATTTCTGGAAGGTGGGGAGGGATTCTAGGACAAAACATGGTGGATGGTGAGGCTTCTTGCCGGGACCATCCTCCTTGAACTCAATCTAGCTCTGGTCAGATGAGATTAGAGGTCCCTGACAAGATGGAGAATATCACCTGATATTGGAGTTTCTGTTTTCTCCTGACTCTACCTGATTTCTGAGACCATTCTCTATGCCATAGGTGCCCAGGAATATAGTTCCTGCCTTTTCCTATAGTGAGATGAGCATCAAATGGGTACTTGTTTGCTTTCTTGAAGGTGGTCAGAAATGGAAAACTAAAAGAAAAAGTCAATTGGATATTTCCTAGAAGTCTCCAGGTCCTCCCAATATCATTACTATGCCTAAGGAGATTCCTGGAATCTAGGAGAGGGATAAGCTTGTAGTTAATGCTTCGTTATGTATTATCAAGCATTATTTATTTGTTCTATTTATTTTCTTGTGGAATTCACGGTAAGATTAAGAAACCAATTTGTGTGTGGCATTCAAATATGTAGGTCTGCTTCTACAGAGACCCAACTCCATTATGAGAAGAGCTTACTGAAATATAGCAGGTTCATAGTATAGGTGGGAGTGAGCCAAGCAGATGGGGGCTCACAGCTCTTACTGGGAAGTTGTCATGGGGAAGATCCACAGATTCCTACACAATCCTTGACGATGACCTGGCACTTCCCGTAGAAGGGAATTGATTCTCTGCAAGCCACAGAGAGCTCTGGCTTACCTAGTACTGCTCAGCATTGTGGTTGCTTATACATGTCTGATTCTTCATGACCCCTTCAGTCCACAAAAATACTAGAATGGTTTGCCTTTCCTTTTCCAATGGATTAAGGCAAACAGAGATTGAATGACTTGCCTAGGGTCACACAGCTAGTAAGTGTCTGGGGCTGGATTTGAATTAAGGTCTTTCTGACTGCAGCCCCCTCTCATGCCCAGAAGGGAATGTACAAAACAAATGGAATGAGCATGGGATGTCCCTCCCCCTCCCCCTGAGTAACTTCAATTAGTGATTAAAGAAGGAAGAGAAGGCTTCTGAAAGGCCATGAGGAGAAGAAAGTTTCTTTCAGACATGGCAGACTGCATCTGCAAATATATGGAGGTAGGGTTTGGCATGCTAAGCTCAGGAGCAATGGCTAATCCAGTGTGACCAGAACATTACATCTAGAAGGAAGGGAGCCCCACTACAGAGGAAACCATGGATCTTTGAAGTATCAAAGACCAAATAAAGCAAATCACTAATTGTAGACCATCTGAGCTGAGAGGACCTTTTAGTAGGTGAAGAAATGAAAATGCTAGGAAGTCAAGTGACTTGTCCCAGGTCACATAGAAAGTTGATAACTGAGAAGG
>JAQQSK010013074.1:0-11620 GCA_028658325.1 Potorous gilbertii | reverse complement strand
TCAGTGAGCTTTTGAACCTCTTTTTCCACTTGACTAATTCGGTTTTTGAAAGCATTCTTCTCCTCATTGGCTTTTTGAATCTCTTTTACCAATTGAGTTAGCCTATTTTTCAAGGTGTTATTTTCTTCAGCATTTTTTGGGTCTCCTTTAGCAACGTGTTGACCCGTTTTTCATGCTTTTCTTGCATCTCTCTCATTTCTCTTCCCAGTTTTTCCTCCACCTGTCTAACTTGATTTTCTAAATCCTTTTTGAGCTTTTCCATGGCTGGAGTCCATTGGATATCTAGTTCAGATGTTTGAGATACAGAGGCTTTGACTCCTATGTCTTTACCTGATGGTAAGCATTGTTCTTCCTCATCAGAGATGAAGGGTGGAATCATCTGATCATCAAGAAAGTAACCTTCTATGATCTTATTTTTTTTTTCCCTTTTCTGGGCATTTTCCCAGCCAGTCACTTGACTTCTGAGATTCCTCTCCACCCCTGCCTAGATCTGCCCAGCTAGTGCTTGGAGTTTGAGATTCAAATGCTGCCCCCCAGCCTCAGTTCATTCGGAGGCAGGCTTGGTTTTTATTCATTGGGAGCTTAAGTTCTGGTGCTCAGGTAGGGGCAGGGCCACCTTCCAGGCTCATTTCCCTCAAGGGGTTTATGCAGAAACCTTCCATAATGGAGCTGCTGCAGCTGGGAGCCTCTGGTCACCCACTGCCTCTCCTGCTACCTCCCGAGAGGGCCCGAGTTATGGAGACTCCCCACTGCCCTCTAAGCCTGTCCAGGCATCTCTTTCACTGACCTTTGTGTTTGTGGGTGGAGGGACTTTTGTGGTCGCTGGAGATTTTGTCCCTGAAAGCCTGCTCGCATCTGCTTGCTCCTCTCAGTGCTGTGTGGCCAGGGCAGGGCTGGGCTCCACTCCCCTCCGGTGTGCCATGGACCTTTGGGATCAGTTTTTCAGCGCTCTCTGGAAATCTCCTTCACCCCATTTCTGTGCGGCTCCACTGTTCCAGAATTTGTTGGGAGTTCTTTTTAGAGGAGATCCATGGGCTGTGGGTTCTGAGCTAGCATATATGAGTCTTTCTACTCTGCCATCTTGGCTCTTCCCCCTAAAACAATTTTTAAAAATTGTAAAACAAAACCTAAAGAACAAGAACAGAGAACAAGAACAATGTGAAATATCTCATTGTATAAACAACTGACCTGGAAAATAAATCTAGGAGAGATAATTTAAAATTTTTTGCACTGCCTGAAAGTCATGATAAGAAAAATAGTCTAAACATCATCTTTCAAGGAACTATCAAGGAACATGGCCCTGCTATTCTAAAACCAGTGAGGAAAAAAGAAATAAAAAGAATCCCCTCATCACCTCCTGAAAGAGATCCCAAAAGGGAAACTAGGAATATAGTAGCCAAATTCCAGAATTCCCAGGTAAAGGAGAGAATATTTGCAAGCAGCCAGAAAGAAACAATATCAGCATTGTGGAAGCATAATCAAGATAACTCAATTTTTAGCAGTTTCGACATTAAGGGATCAGAGGACATGAAATAAGATATTCTGATGGTCAAAGGAGCTAAAATTAAAACCAACAATAACCTATCCAGCAAAATATTTTGAGGCAACAAATGGATTTTCAATGAAATAGATGATTTTAAAACTTCCTCTGTGAAAAGACAAGAGCTAAATAGAAAAATCTTACTTTCAAATTCAAGAGAAACATCAAAATGTTAATAGGAAAGAGAAATCATAAGAGACTTGTAAAAATTGAATTGTTTCCATGACCAAATGGAAAAAGGACATTTTTAACTCACAAGACCTTTGTCAATATTAGAGTAGTTTTGGGAATAAAATATATATATAGACAGAGGGCACAGGGTGAGTTGAATGTGGAATGGCAATATCTAAGAAATAACATAAAAGATTGAGAGAAGAATATACTGGGAGAAGGAGAAAGGGAGAAGCAGAATGGAGTAAATTATCTTACATAAAAGGAACAAGAAAGAGCTTTTTCAGTGGAGAGAAAGAAGGGAGAGGCAATAGGGGATTAGTGAATCTTATCCCTATTAGATTTGCCTTAAGGAGGGAATAAAGAATCAATTGGATATGGAAATCTATCTTAACCTAGAGGAAAGTAGGATGTGAATGGAATAAGAGAGGGAGGATGATAGAAGGCAGGGTAAATGGGGGAAGGGTACTCAGAAGCAAACACTTTTGTGGTGGGATAGGGTCAAAGGAGAGAATAGAATAAAAGGGGACAGGACAGGATGGAGGTAAACATAAATAATTTTTCACAACATTATTACTACAGGAGTATTTCGTATGACTGCACATTATAATTGGCATTAAATTGATTGCCTTATCAATGAGGGTAGGTGAGGAGGGAGGAAGGCAGAGAATGCAGAACTCAAAGTTTAAAAAAGTATGAATGTAAAAAATTGCATTTACATGCAACGAGTAAAGAAGATATACAGACAACAGCACTTTGAAATCTGTCTTTTCTTACAGGAAGATAGAAAGGAGATAAGAAAAGGAGGAAGGGTGATAGAAGGGAGGGAAGATACCAAGAAGGAGTAACCAGAATGCATTGTCTTGGAGTAGGGAAAGGAAAATGGGGAGAAATTTGGAACTCAAAATCTCGGGGAAGTGTATGTTGAAAAGTAAAAATAAATTGATTAGGTGTTAAAAATTTCCCCAAAATTCACAATGTCACCTGAAATAAGTTAGAAAACTACATTATATTTTAAAGAAAAAATAATACTGAAATGTTAGAAATACTGAATATGTGCACCAAGTGAAATAAAATTTAAATTCATTTAAAAATGTTAACTAGATGGCAGGAAAAAAAAAAACTATGTTTAGAGATAGAGATGAAATTTGTGTGAGGCACTTTAATGTTCTCTCAGAATGATATAAAAGTGATATAAAATATAAAAAATAGTCATACACACACACACACACACACACACAAAAGTTGGTTGAAGTGAGAAACTTTTGTTTGTTTGGCTATTCATCTTTGGTTTCTGTATTCCTAGTATCTATTAGAGTGCCTTACATATACTAGGAAAGTGGTAATCATTTGTTGGATGAATGAAAGATATAATATTAAACTTGATGAAGACTTTGAATTCATTTAGTCTAAATCCAGTGACCCAGAGGAGACTGACAAAGTCATGGAATAAGTTTAGAGAAATACCAGAAATATTACACAAATTTTCTGATTTCTCCACTAGTGTTCCTTCCACTAGATCTTGCTGCAGAAGAGTTACCAAGATGTTCAGGAGACTTACTAATATTTATTTTTTTGTTTATTTTTTCTGTAGAAATATTATTATATATGTAGCTTACAGAAACACAACACTGAGTACATTAGACATTCAAGTTCATCCAAAAGATAAAAAGTGTGATATTTTATCAAGATCTTTCATTAAATGTAAATGGTTTTTAAAAAGGTAGTAAGCATGTTTCCACAGTACATGAATGATTTTCTTTGAACCAAGATTATGATTTAACTCTTTTTCCCATATATTACAATGCTATTTTCAAGCATAAAGAACTGAATAGTATTTGTATTTGTATAATCCTAAAGGTTTTGTGTTATAAAAAAGAATTAATTTTTATAGTTTCTCAATATTAAAAAGTTGAAATTTTAAAATATGTTAATTCATTTTTTTAATTTCAAAGAAAAATGAAGTTATATTCTCACAAAATATAACCTTTCTCTATTTCTTGCAGAGGAAGGATTAAGGCATTTAACAACTTTAAATATAGTAATTTTAAGTGAAGACAGACTACCTACTTAAAGCACAGAACATTTTAATTATATAATATTATCATCTCTAAGTTCAACTTAAACAGTGAGTGATCTTTATAACACAGTTGATTTAGCCTGCCAGTATCATCTTATTTATGAATCAAATGTTCTGGCTTGGGGTCCACTTTCTAATTATCTAAGATATTGCTCAATAAGTGTGGTTTGTGCAAAATCAAGGAAAGTCCAAATTAATAGTGATCTGAAGCTTTTCTTTAAGTAGTACATTAATTTCATTCATATCATGAAGTTAGAAATATTACCTAATATGTTTTACATGAATGGAAAGTTTGGCAGATAAATATTTTTTATTAATATTCCATTATTGTCTCATTTGTTTGAGCTAAATTTATTATGCCATTACAAGAAATTTGTCCATGAAAAGAAATGATGGCACTATTCAAATTCTTCCTTACAATGGGTCTAATCTTTATTCAGCTCTTCCAGGATCTGGCTTAAACTCAAAAAGGTCCATGATAAGAAAAATAAACAGCAACCATAGACACCAAAATGTTAATAGCACCATTTCTCTATTTCAATAACTGGAAGTAATATAACTCTTTTATGTGGAAGCAACTAATAAATTTTTGGCATGTGAACAGAAGGGAATATTGCTATAATGTTAGAAGTTAATATAATGAATACAGAAAATTATTAAAAGATTTGTGTGAACTGATTATTAGTTAAATAAGCACACACAAGAAAAATATATTCAGTACTTAGAGTAATATAAATTGAAAGAATCATCACACAGTAGCAAATGTAAATATTATTTAAATTACAAAATAACCAAGGATGACTTGAAAGAGGATAGATGAGAAAATCACAATTCTGTTTCAAAGGTGAGAGATTCATGAGTGTGATACCCTCTTCTCTCTTCTTTTTTTTGCCTTTAAGATATTATTTGTAAGAAGAGATAGCTTTCAAAAAGTGGAAGGGGAATAAAGGAGAACTTAATGTCAGCAGAATTCATTAACTAACAACTATTATCAGGGACACTATCTTTGTTTTCCCCCATTTTCCATTTTTCATAGGCAGCATTGTATAAATAGTTTTGCCAGAGCAGATATAATTTTATACAACTTATTTTTAAAAATATATGCCTCTAACTTAGGATTTATTTTGCCTTTTTTTAAATTTGTTAGTGATCTGGCTGAACACTGGCAACTTATTCTAAAATGATGCCCATTTAGAATTAATTTCCAGAGAATTTTAGCAAGATGGTGGAGTAGGTTTGAAAATTTCAATCTCTCCAGATTTCTTCCACAAATTAGATATAAATGGTATCATGGTGAATATTGAACTGAAAAAATTAAACAAGAATTGGGTAGAGCAGGTGTACTCCTGAGACAACTTGACAGGACCTCAGGAAAACTTCAGAGGCTGAAGTTTGGCCAGAGTGAAGTGGAAACACTTTCAGCCTGACTCAACAAACAAGTAATCTTGGAAAGCAGCTTCTGCCTCCAACATTTTTGCCTCACAAACAATGTGGAAGTTTGAAGATTGTGTAGGAAAGGATTGAAAAAGCTGCTGCTGTTTCTGTATGCCAAACCCAACTGTACTGAGCAGATGTGGTCTTGGCTGTGGTTGTAGGAGAGAAGGAATTAACACATTCTGGTGACTGTAATTGCAGATGGTTGGGGATTGTGCTTACTGTGTGACAGGAAAGCACAGTCTCCGGTTTCATTTCCAAGGCAGAGTTTTGCAGGACAGCATGTCTGAGGTCCTCAGCTGCTGTTATGTAGAGGGAAACAGCAGTGGCTAAGGTGGGGCCTCCAGACAGAATTCAGATAATAACAGTAAGAAGGAGCTGATGTCTGAGGTACCTAAAACTCATGACTATAGATTCACTATAATAATAACCAGCTAAAAATAATAAAACAAAATAAAAATGAATGAGCAGAAAAGAAATAATCCAACCATAACCAGCTACTATGGTAATAGAGAACATCTGGGTTCATATTCAGAGGAAGACAGTGAACCAAAAAAAAACAAAAAAGCCCTTCTTACCTCAAAGAACAAGATCAAATGGTTACAAGCCCAAAAAGAGTTCTTGGAATAATTTACAAAAGACTTTAAAAACAAATTAAGAGAAATCAAAAAAAAGAATTAGCAAAAATAAAGACAATCCAACAAAAACAACGAAATTGTGAAAAGTCAACCAATTAGAAAAAGGAGATCCAAAAATCTTAAAAAAATAAATTGCTGAAAATTAGGATTGAGTAAAGGGCAAAGGAAAGTAAATGACATTATAAGACACCAAGAAATACAATAAGAGAAAAGTAAATTTGAAGATTAAAAAAATAGAAGAGAATGTGAAGCATCTCATTAGAAAAACAAATGATCTGGAGGTAAGATTGAAGAGAAACAATATAAAAATTTTTGAAGTGCCTGAAAATAGCAAAAAAAAAAGAATCTTGATAAAAACAGTACAAGAAATTATTAAGGGAAATTACCAAAAATTCCTACAATAAGAAGATAAAGTAGAAATAGAAAAAAAAATCACTACCTGAAAGGGATCTCAGGAAGAATACTTATGGGAACACTATAACTAAGTTTCAAAGCTTCCATGTTAAGGAACAAGTATTAAAAGCCACAAGAAAAAGAAATTATTTAAATACTATAGAGCTTCAAATAAGACCAAGCAAGAGCTACCAACTTATGTGCTGAAGAGCTGTAGGTCTTGAAACATTATATTTCAAATACTAAAAGAACTGTTATTACCAAGGGTAAATTAACCAGTATAGTTTAGTATAATGTCAAGCAACAATAAAAACAACAAAAATGGACATTTAACAAACAGATACATTTTCAGATATTTGTGATAAAAAGACCAGCAATTAGTGGAAAATTTGACATATAAGATGCAGGAGAAATAGAAAAGGAATATTAAAGACCAATTATGAGAGATTCTATAAAATTAAATTGTTTACTTCTTATATGTGAAAATTTTATATATATATATATATATATATATATATATATATATATATATATATCCTCATATGAATCTCATCATTACTTGAGTATTTTCAAAGGAGCACTTGAATTGAGCTGAGCATGATGGGATAATTCTAAAAAAGTACCTAGGTAGAGAGAGGTTAAGTGAAACAATTTTCTCATATAAATGAGGCTTAAAATTAAAAACTGACCCAAGAAAATGAGGGTGGAGGATTAGTAGTGGCTCACTCTCATCTAATCTGGGGAAAAGTGGGAAAAAGACATCCATAGAGAAGTAAATAAAAGGCATTGCAGGAACATTAATATATTACCTATTAAATAAATAGATCACAGAATAATCTATGAAGAGAGAAGAGACAGTGAACATTATAAAGTACAAAATGGATATTTTTGATTAGATTAAAAAAGTTCCTGATGGAAGCAGCCAATATTGCAGGGTAGAAATATTCACATATGCTAGCTAGCTCTAAATACACACCCCATGCAATACCTGTAAAGAAGAACTCCCAACAAATTCTAGAGCAGCTAAAGCCACACAGCAATGGAGTGGAGGAGAATTCTGTTCCAGAGAGCCCTGAAAACCTACACCAAAGGTCCATAGCACACCAGACCTGGAGCAGAGCCCAGCCCTGCCTTGGCCACATAGCACTGAGAGGAGCAGATCAGAGCTGGTTTCAGGGACTGAATCTCCAGCAGCCATGCAGATCCTTCCACTCACAGACTCCAAAGGTCAGTGAGAGAGCCTGTTTGTCTGGCCTAGAGGGGAGCAGGGTGTCTCCATAACTCAGGCCCCCTCAGGAGGCAGCAGCAGAGACAGCAGTGGATAGTGGCTCCCAAAGCAGGCAGGGGCTCAGATCCATTGTTGAAGGTCTCAGCATAAACCCCCTGAGGGAACTGAGACCCTGGTGGCGACCCTGCCCCACCTGAGCACATGAACTTAATCTCACAGTGAATAGCAGCACTACCCCTGCTGAAAGTCTTGAGGCTGGGAAGCAGCATTTGAATCTCAGATCACAAGCACTAGCTGGGCCAATCTGGATGCAAGACGTGTGTGGAGAGGAATCTCAAGTAACTGGCTGGGAAAATGCCCAGAAAGGAAAAAAATAAGACCAAAGAAAGTTACCTTCTTCGTGAACAGACATCTCCTCCCATCCTTTTGGACAAGGAAGAACAATTCTTACCATCAGGGAAAGACATAGAAGTCAAGGCTTCTGTATCCCCAAACATCCAAAATAAATATACAGTGGGCTCAGGCCATGGAAGAGCACAAAAAGGATCTTGAAATTCAAGTGAGAGAGGTGGAAGAAAAATTAGGAAGAGAAATGAGAGAGATGGAAGAAAAGCATGAAAAGCAGGTCAACACCTTGTTAAAGGAGACCCCAAAAAACTGGTGAAGAACATAACACCCTGAAAAATAGGCTAACTCAACTGGCAAAAGAGGTTCAAAAAGCCAAATGGAAAAAAGGTTCAAAAGCACACTGAAGAAATAGTTCTCATTTTTTTATTAAATAAATTTATTTATTTAATATTTTACATTCATTTTCACAAAATTTTGGGTTCCAAATTTTCTCCCCATTTGTCCCCTACTCCCCAATACACTGAGCATTCTAATTACCCATATCACCAATCTGCCCACTCTTCTTTCATCCCTCCCTTCCCTTACCCCATCTTCTCTTTTGTCTGATAGGGCCAAATAACTTTCTATTCCCCATTACCTGTATTTCTTATTTCCTAGTAGCAAGAACAGTACTCAACAATTGTTCCTAAAACTTTGAGTTCTAACTTCTCCCCATCCCTCCCTCCCCACGCATTCCATGGGGAAGGCAGGCAATTCAATATAGGCCATATCTGTGTAGTTTTGATATTGATTTCCATAATACTCGTGCTGTGTAAGACTAACTATATTTCCCTCCATCCTATCCTGACCCCCATTGTTGCTATTCTGTTTTGATCCTGTCCTTCCCCAAGAGGGTTGACTTCACATTGCTCCCTCCTCCCATTTCCCAGCCTTCCATCATTTCCCGACCCTGCTTATCCCCATCTCCCCCACGTTCTTTTATTGTAAGACAGGTTTTCATACCAAAATGAATGTGCATTTTATTCCTTCCTTTAGTCGATTGTGATGAGAGTCATCTTCATGTTTTTCTCTCACCTACCCGTTTTCCTCTCCACTAAAAATGTCCTCCCTGCCTCTTATGTGAGAGATAATTTGCCCCATTCCATTTCTTCCTCTCTCCTCCTGATACATTTCTCTCTCACCACTTAACTTCATTTTTTAAGATATGATCCCTTCCTTCTCAATTAACTCTTTGCTCTCTGTCTCTGTATGTGCGTGCATGTGTGTGTGTGTGTGTGTGTGTGTGTGTGTGTGCATTTCTGTGTGTGATCCCACCAACTACCCACATGCTGAAAAGTTTCAAGAGATACAGATATTGTCTTTCCATGTAGGAATGTAAACAGTTCAGCTTTAGTAAGTCCCTTATGACTTCTCTTTGCTGTTTGGTTTTTCATGCTTCTTTTCATTCTTGTGTTTGAAAGTCAAATTTTCTTTTCAACTCTGGTCTTTTCATCAAGAATGCTTGAAAGTCCTCTATTTCATTGAAAGACCATAGAGTCCCCTGAAGTATTACACTCAGTTTTGCTGGGTAGGTGATTCTTGGTTTTAGTCCTAGTTCCTTTGACTTCTGGAATATCCTATTCCACGCCCTTTGATCCCTTCATGGAGAAGCTGCTAGATCTTGTGTTATTCTGCTTATATTTCCACAATACTGGAATTGTATCATTCTTTCTGCTTGCAATATTTTCTCCTTGACCTGGGAACTCTGGAATTTGGCCACAGTGTTCCTAGGAGTTTCTCTTTTTGGATCTCTTTCAGGCAGTGATCAGTGGATTCCTTGAATACTTATTTTGCCCTCTGGTTCTAGAATATCAGGGCAGTTTTCCTTGATAATTTCATGAAGGATGATGTCTAGGCTCTTTCTTTGATCATGACTTTTAGGTAGTCCCATAATTTTAAAATTGTCTCTCGGATCTATTTTCAAGGTCAGTTGTTTTTCCAATGAGATCTTTCACATTATCTCCCATTTCGTCATTCTTTTGGGTTATTTTTTGTGATTTCTTGGTTTCTCAGAAATTCATTGCCCTCCGTCTCTTCCATTCTAATTTTGAGAGAACTATTTTCTTCAGTGAGCTTTTGCACCTCTTTTTCCGCTTGGCTAATTCTGCTTTTGAAAGCATTCTTCTCCTCATTAGCTTTTTGAACCTCTTTTGCCAATTGAGTTAGCCTATTTTTCAAAGTGTTTTTTTTCTTCAGCATTTTTTGGGGTCTCCTTTAGCAAGGCATTGACCTGTTTTTCATGCTTTTCTTGCATCTCTCTCATTTCTCTTCCCAGTTTTTCCTCCACCTGTCTAACTTGATTTTCAAAAATCCTTTTTGAGCTCTTCCATGGCCTGAGCCCATTGGATATCTATTTCATATGCTTGGGATACAGAGGCCTTGACCCTTATATCTTTACCTGATGGTAACCAGTTTTCTTCCTCATCAGAATGGAAAGGAGGAAACATCTGCTCATCAAGAAAGTAACCTTGTATGGTCTTATTTTTTTTCCCTTTTCTGGGCATTTTTCTAGCCAGTTATTTGACTTCTGAGATTCCTCTCCCCCCCTGCCTAGATCTGCCAGCTAGTTCTTGGGGTGTGAGATTCAAATGCTGCTCCCCAGTCTCAGGGCTTTCAGTGGCAGGCCTGGCTGCTATTCAGGGTAAGAGTAAATCAGATTCTCAGGTGGGGACAGAGCAGCTTCCCAGGCTCAGTTGCCTAGGTGAGTTTATGCATAGATATTCTGTAATGGAGCTGCTCCCAACATCCTGCCTGTTCTGGGAGCCTCTGGCCACCTGCTGCCTCCATCACTGCTCCTTGAGTGGGCCCAAGTCATGAAGACACTCTACTCCCCTCTCAGACAGCCCAGAGTCTCTCCCTTACCTGTAGTGCCTGTGAGTGGAGTGATCCCCATGGCCACTGGAGATTTCGTCCCTGAAGCCTGCTAGGACCTGTTCCTCCCAGGGTTGTGTGGCCAAGGTAGGGCTGGGTTGCGCTCTGTTATCATGTATGATGGACCTTTGGTGAGGATTTTCCAGGTCTTTCTGGAGCAGAAGTCTCCTCTACTTTGTTACTCTGTAACTTCCACCGGTCCAGAATTTGTTACGAGCTCTTCTTTACAGGTATTTTATAACCTTTGGTTTCGGAGCGAGCACAAGTGTGTCTTTCTCCTCCACCATCTTAGCTCCTCCCCTGAAGAAATAGTTTTTTCAACATTAGAATCGAACAATTGGAGGCTAAAGACTTTATGAGAATCCAAGAAATCACAAAACAAAATCAAAAGAACGAAAAAATGGAAGATAATGTGAAATATCTCATTGGAAAAACAACTGACCTGGAAAACAGATCCAGGAGAGACAACTTAAATTAAAAATTATGGCACCACCTGAAATCCATGATCCAAAAAAGAGCTTAGACATCATCTTTCATGAAATTATCAAGGAAAGCTGCCCTGATATTCTAGAACCAGAGGGCAAAATAAGTATTCAAGGAATCCACTGATCACCACCTGAAAGAGATCCAAAAAGAGAAACTCCTAGGAACATTGTGGCCAAATTCCAGAGTTCCCTGGTCAAGGAGAAAATATTGCAAGCAGCTTGAAAGAAACAATTCCAGTATTGTGGAAATACAATCAGGATAACACAAGATCAGCAGCTTCTACATTCAGGGATTGAAGGGTGTGGAATAGGATATTCCAGAAGGCAAAGGAACTAGGACTAAAACCAAGAATCACTTACCCAGCAAAACTGAGTACAATATTTCAGGGGAAA
>JAQQSK010013073.1:0-11621 GCA_028658325.1 Potorous gilbertii | reverse complement strand
TTTGGGGTCGGTTTTTCGGGGCTCTCTGGAATGGAAATCTCCTTCACCCCGTTGCTGCACGGCTCCACTGTTCCAGAATTTGTTGGGAGTTCTTTTTATAGATAGTTATGGGCTATGGGTTCGGAGCTAGTATATGTGAGCCTTTCTACTCTGCCATCTTGGCTCCGCCCCCCCAATCCACAGGGCATTCCTTGTCACACTGATGGTGCTGTGGTTTTAAGCCAATAAGGAACTGTCAATATGCAACCAAAACAAAGGAAGTTACATGTTGAATCGGTCATAGACTTGAAAGAAAAATCAGGCTGCCCA
Source organism: Potorous gilbertii (assembly GCA_028658325.1). Classification (NCBI taxonomy): domain Eukaryota; kingdom Metazoa; phylum Chordata; class Mammalia; order Diprotodontia; family Potoroidae; genus Potorous; species Potorous gilbertii. The sequence goes on along the minus strand of JAQQSK010013073.1, from coordinate 11,312 downwards.
TAATGGAAATCTTCAGATTCATGTCACACCCTCGTTTTCTGTTCCACTTTGTATACGGAAGTGCTTGTTTTATTTGGTGTTTGCTAAATTTAGAATTTAAAGAAATTTTTTTCAGTCTTCTCAGTGATGACAGTTACACTGAACAAGAATTCATTGAATCTGAAAGATAACAGCCACCACCACAAGAATAACAGCAAAGATTTCTATAGTGCTTGCTGTGTGCCAGGTACTGTGCTGAGTGTTTTATAATTTTTATCTCATTTAATGTTTGCAATGATCCTGAGAGGTAGGGACTTTTATTGATCCTGTTTTACAGATAAGGAAACTGAGTCAGACAGAGGTCAAGTGACTTGCCCAGAGTCATATAGCTAGTAAATGTCTGAACTAAGGTTTTCCCAACTCCAGGCCTGGTGTCTTATGTATCCATAGTCTGTGGAAGAAGCAGTTGAGGCCAGTGTTATGTTTGATAAGGGTAAGAGTTTACATAAAAGTGACTCTTAAAGTAAAGTTTAATCATCATTTTTAAAAAGTGGGTTTAGTCATGTTTTTACTCCTTCAAAGTTTCTGGGGCTAATGAGAGTTGCCACGTAGGCCTGTGTTGGCAGGTGTACGTGTTCAGAGGGGAAGCTGATCTCACCACTGTGCCTTAGTGGACAGCGTACTGCTGTGGGAAAAAAGATTTATCACCAAATGTTCCTCCTCATGAACTCATGAACATAGCATGTGACAGAGTGGGCTTTCCTTCAGTGTTTTACAAATGAGTGTAACTCATCACTGGCCCATTTTTACATCCAGGATCTGCAACTGTCTCCGAAGGTCCTGAGTAACCGTGTAAGATTGTGATTTCACAGTCCCTCCCATTGCTTCCAGAACTTCAGTTGTCAGGTGATGGTGGTACCTGAACCCCCAGCCCCAGCTGGCCTGGGAAGTGAAGGAGGTGGAGTCTTGCCTACACAAAAAGGAATCCCACACTACCCTGAGATCTGAGCCCAGACCTGAGACAGCACCCAGCCCCTGGCACTGCCTGGGGTGCAGCGAGAGACTCCTGCCCATCCTGCCTGGGCAGGGAGGACTTAGCAGGATAGAACCATGGAAGACTTGGCCTTCCTGTTTGGGGAAAGAGGTGAGCATCTCAACACCATGGAGCCCATCCAGAGTGGCAGACTGGGTTTGTGAGGGAGAGACTGGGGTGGGGGGTGGGCAGGGGGGCGATGAACAGTTACAGCAGATAGCCCAGCTCTTCTTTTCTTTTCTCTCCCCTCTTCCTTCTACCACTTATTACACATGGTGACTGGTTTTGTTCCTTCAACAATTCCCAGAGATGAATCTTATACATTCAGCCAGCTAGTCAACAAATACGTATTAAATGTCTGTTGGCCACTCCAGAATGAAAAGATTGGTGGGGGTAATAGGGACTCCAGTGGGGATAAGATAGATTTCTAGGGCACTTAGTCCAGAGGAAGGGTCTCTGCCTCTAGAAAAATGAGAGGAAGCCAGACTTCTACCTCATCCATCCACCACTACTTTTCCACAGAGGTCTAGAAAATGCTTCAGAGACTTTAGTCTTAAAAAAAAGCAACTTTCTGTGGCCACCATGGGCAATTCTGGAGGAGAACAGGAGCTCATGGGAAGTATGACCTGGAGAAGGCAGTCAAATTGGACCACTGAACCACCCATAAGGATCCCTGCAGATGCATGTTGGCTTAGAAAATCACATATTAACATTTTCTATGTTTCATTGTATTTTTACTTATTTACTGTTTCCTAATTACATTTTAATCTGGTCTGGCCTAGGCTGTGGAACAGCAGGCCATGTTGACATGTCTGGTCTATAGCATGCAGTTGGCAAAGCAGAAGGGTTTGGGGGGAGGGATGAGAGGTACTAGTGGTGATTCATTTAGGAACCACAAGCCAGGTTGGGTGACTTCTTTCTTTTTATCCAGCTCAGCCTCCCCAAGGCTTTGCCTTTCCCCCAGACAGGAGGACTGAGCATGAAATATCTTCTGGATTCCTCCCAGCCAGGTTTCAGGTGAGTTCATTTGCACTCCCTCTGGGGAATCCTTATTTACCATGTCTTTTCTCAGTATGAGACTGAGTTCTTTCCCTTGTCAGTCAAGCATCATCTTTCCTGGTATCCAAATCCCTTCTAAGTTCACCCAAATGCCTTCTAAGGACCTTAGCCTGAATTCTTCTTATCAGAAGCCTGAGGCTTTTCTCATCAATTATGCAAAGTTGATAAATCATTAGAGCTCAAATATCTCCATGAAATATAAATGGACAAATTTTAGATAAACCATATATAATGTAGTACCTATGAATGGTAGACGTTAGCATCTGCAAGGGGATAGAGGAGTCAGAACTCCAAGATCATTTCTAACCTTAGAATTTTTCTGTCAATTAAAGAATTAAAATCAGAAAACATGTATTAAATTCCTTCTGTGTGCAAGGCAGTGGTGATGCAAAGATAAGTATGTATATGCCAATAAAAGACTTAAGAAAATAATACATTGTACCAAGAGGCAGGAGGAGACAGATGGTCTAGGAGCAAACTAGAATGAGGGAGAGGGAGGGCTCTGCAAGAGGAGACGGAAGGTGTCCTGGCTCCTTGTGGTAGCACTATGCTTTTAGAGGACAGGGTTCAATTGGTTGTCCTGTGTTTTAGGAAGCAAGGGCAGGTAGGTGGTACAGTAGTTAAGGCACTGGGCCTGGAGTCAGGAAAACCCGAATTCAAATCCAGCCTCAGACACTTACTGCCTATGTGACTGTGGGCTCATAAGTAAAACAAATCAATATAATAAAAATGATATTATTATCTAAATTTTGAATTTACTTATTTGATGCCATACCTATCAAACTTCCAAAGGGTTATGTTGTGGCATTAGAAAAAATAATGAAATTCATGTGGAAGCAAAATAAGTTGAGAATCTCGAAGGAAATAATGCAAAAAGTGGGAGTCAAAGGGGCCTAGCATTATCAGATCCCAAAACACACTACAAAGCAGTCATTCTCAGAACAATTTGGTGCTGGTTAAAAAGTGGAGAGATCATTAGCGGAACAGGTAAAGTGCACAACATGCAGAAGCCAGTGAACCTACTAACCTAGTGTTGGAGCCACACAAAGACCCCAGCTACTTGGGTAAGGGCTTACCGTTAGGAAAAAGTTTCTGGTAAAGTGGAGAACAACAGTAGGGAAAAAATTAGATGTAGACCAACCCATCCTTTTCTTGGCTTGGCACGATGAGCCCCAAATAAAAAAGTTTATAAGCCCCCTTCCAAAAAAGAAGAGGAGGAGGATTGGTCAGACTGGGTTACAGAAAAAGTGGGCTGCCCATCCCTCAAGCCTAACTTGTGCCCTTGCATGGTAACAGGTCCAGAAAAAGGCTAATCGCTTAGATCCTGGCTTACCGTCTTTCTTGGAGAAAAAACTGTCATCAGAAAGACTGCAGATGCTTCGAAGTATTTCAGGCTATATTTCCTTTGGAACTTAACCGAGTTCTGTTCCTATTGTGGAAACAACAATAAATGTTATATTTACACAGTTTTGGGAGTGGAAGGGTGGGAACTGGAATGAATTTTGTTCTAGGTGTCCAAAGTGCAGGGGAATCAATGACCTCTGAGAAGGAGCAGAGCGCCATTAGCGGTGGGTAGTGGAGAGAGCTCCTTGCATGATAGGCCATGCGTGGGGTACCACATTCTGAGTAAGATGTTTGATAATGTGAGTGTGCTGAAGTTGGTATGCTGTATCTAAATGTCAGGTGTTTGCTGAGTTTTTTTTGTGAGGCTTCAGGCATTAAGAGAAAAGTGCATGATTTTCTTGGGCTCCACCTATGAAAAGGTGAACTTGAACATTCATGTGAAATTATATGCACCACTGAGTCTGGTACAGAAAGACCTATAGGAAGTCATTATTCAAGGAATATTTGACACGAAATATTCCACCTTCCAAAACTGTGAGAACCTCAGCCTTGATAGCCTTCAACTTTACGTGTCTTTGAGAGGCACGGTCCTTGACAAGCCAGGAATGTATTTGATTCAGGAATTGGTGACGTTCAGGGATGTGGCTGTGGACTTCACCAGGGAGGAGTGGAGATGCCTGAAACCTGCCCAGAAGGCCCTGTACAGAGATGTGATGTTGGAGACCTATGAGAACCTCATCTCCCTTGGTAAGCACACTGATTGGTCCCCAGGACTCAGAGTCTGGCCAGAGAGGGTCCTACAGGCTATGGGGTACACCTGAAAAGGTGAGCTGAGTTTTGGCTTGTTATGTAAGAGAATTCAAGATTACCAGTCACGTGTGCTAAGTCTCAGGTCCCTTGTGGCCCATTGAGAGAATATTTTCTGTTCACTATTTCCAGGGGAAAGTCTTTACTGATAGAAACCCCATGGGTTCTTTGTTCTTTGTGCTGGCCCCTGTTTGGTTGACATGCAGGCTGACATCCCTGGGGATAAGGGAGGTTTCTTCCTCCCAGAAGCCTTTCCTACTTTGCCGGTATCTCTCTCCTCTCCCAGTGAGGCCAGCAGCAAACACCTCTTGGCTGAACCTTGTGTTCCCCCAGCTCAGTTTCCTCCATGTAATATGGACTTAATGAATAGGTCCCAGGTCTCATTTGGGCGTTAAAGTTTTTGGCCCCTTGGGTCACACATAAAAATCCCTGGTTATCATTCATAAGCCTTTCCATCTTGGCCTCAGCCTGCCCATCCAGCTTAGTGTTAACTTGTTTCAGGGGTCCGTGGTACCAACTGTGTGCTTCCTTGACTAAGCTTTTTGTGTGGGACTAGCAGTGGAATTTTAGATAACTTTCTGGCTTCAGCCTTTTCCCATTTCTAACCTTATTCCTAGGGCTTCCTGTCTCCAAACTGGATGTGATTTCCCTGTTAGAGAGAAAAGTCCATTGGATGCCAGAGGGAGAAGTTTCCAGAGGCTCTCGTACAGGTGAGTGAGCTCCAAACAGGCAGAGGACAGTCATTGTGAGCAGCAGCTCCTCTGATCACTGGTGCCCCAGGAGCTCACCTCCTTGGGCTGTACATTATGGACTTCACTGTCCCTAAATCTGTCTCTCTCTCCTTACCTGTCCCAGCGAATAAGATATGCCTCTTCTGTTGTATTGTTTAAAAATAATTTCCAGTGTGATAACATCAACAAAAAAGATTCTTTATACACAAGAAAGAATGATAAGTAATACTTCAAACTACAAATTTCCATTATTTTCAGTTACTTTAGAATGTAAATTAATTTTATTTTTTTAGAAATAAATTTCATCAAGAGTTTCTGTTTTGATGTCATCTACATTTCTCTACCTATCACTCCTCTTCCCTTTCCAGAGAATAAAAGAACATAAAAAATGAGTTCAACAAAACTAACTACATTGAATAATTAACATAATTAATGACGTTACGAACAAAAAAGTCCAAAACGACATCATTTCTCTTAGATTCAGAAAAAGCTTTTGCCAAAGTAAAAGAGGGATCTTTTAAAATAAGACTTAAGAGTATCTAAACCCAAAACTTGTGTTATATGCAGGGACATTAGACACTTTTCCAGCAGGTACAGGAGTCATGCCAGCATGCCTTCTTTCCCCACTATTATTTTGACCCACTCTTAGAAATTTTAGCAGTAGCAGTAAGAAAAGGAAAAGAAATTAAAAGCATAAAGATAGGCAAAGAAGAAGAAAAAAACATTTTAATGAAAATATTACCAGCAGCATCATTTATGAAAGTAAAATCTAAGAAACAGATTTGGTGTTCTTTGATTAAGGAATGGGTGAACCAGTAATGGTGTCTGCCTACAGTGGAATGTTAGGAAAATGATGTAAAAGAATTGGGGGCAATAGCAACAGATCAACCAGCCGTGGTGTAGAAGGAAGAAAGAGGAACTGACAGAAGAATAGAAAGACTGACTTATACCTTGTATTTGAAGAGGACAGAGAGACTCAAACCCAGCTGATTGCTCCCTGACTGTTTCATCAGACCCTGCGAGGGCAGTCTGCTGTTCTCTGATCAGGGAGAGAGGAAGTCTGGTCTTCTTCTCCCCTTGTGTAGCTTTTTTCCTTTGTTATCTGAAGCCTGAGTCGCCATGGGCTTTCTGCATTTCTCACTCGTCTCCAATCCTGGTAGACATTCTGGTCTGACCATTGTGTCCTTTGAAGTCCCTCAGGCTCACTCAGCTCTGCAGCTTCCATTCTCAGATCTGTAACAAGAACATCCTGGCATCTCTCTCCTTATTACATGGCACCAAAAATCCCTGGTGCCTTTCTGGTCTGACCAGAGGCCTTGGGAACTCTGCCCTGGCCCTTGTTTTTATGGCTCAAATCCTCCTTTGTTGCCTCAGGCTTCTGGATGTCACCTTGGGTACACATAGACTGAAGGAATGAAACATTTATTAAACATCTTCTCTGTGCCAGGCGCTGGGCTAAGGGCTTTACAAATATGATCTTACTTTAGCCTCACAACTACTCTAGGGAAGTAGGTACAATTGTCATCCCATTTTATGATCTAAACTTAGATAAACAGGGGTTAGGTGACTTGCTGAGGTCAGATTTGAACTCAGTCTTCCTGACTTTAGACCCCTGGAGAGTACTTAAAGCTGTAGTATGATACTTAACAAAAAGGTCAACTGAGGCAATTCTCCACTAAGATACCACTTTATTAATAGGGTACCATATGAAGGGATTAATGGCTTGCCTCCTTTTATGCCAAAGACCTTGAATTGAAAGTGCAATTCATTTTAAAAGCACAGAATACTAATGATTATGGGAATGGCCCCAGGGGGCTGGGGAATCATGACTGGTTACATTATAGAAAGTGGGTCAAACCCTCATGTAGTATAAAGACCACTGCTTTCTGTCTTCAAGGAAAGCTCTTGTAAATGTTGTGGGTCCAGAGGTTACTGATAAGGACCCAGGCGTGTGGACTTACTGGCTACTGGGGGATAAGACAGGACCATCTTTTTAATTGCTAAAGATAGGTAAGGGTCAGTCCAGCTTGTCAGGGATAACACACAAACCTTGCAGCACATGTTGAGATAATGGTTTATGAGAATATTGAGAGCAGAGTTTTTCCCCTACAGCCACTGTGGGAAAGCTTAAACCTTTGGTGTCTTTGGCACATATGGGCTCGTTTACTCAGAGACCAAGAGGCTTTAGCTTTGTTACATAGAATACAAAATGTGGTGTCAGCATAAAATCAAATATAAAATACAGAGTCAATAATTCTCTCATAGAAACACTTTTTGTGGCAGCAAGCAGTGATTGGACCACATTGTTACTACATTGATTAGGCACCTTTGTATGTTCCAGATGCTACACTAAGCCTGGGGATACAAGGCAAAAACAGCCCCTGCCCTCAGGGAACTCACACTCTAATGAAGAAGACAAGGTGCAAAGAACTATGTACAAACAAAATATATAAAGGATAATTAGAGATAATTATGAGTCAAGGCAGAAGGCTTAAGGGAAACTATAAAAGACTTGTTGTAGAAGCTGGGGCTTTAGCAGGAGGTAGAAGGGACAGCCCATGAAAATGCCTGGAGTGTTTTGTGTGAGGAACATCTAGAAGGCCAATGTTAAGGGATTATGGAGTTCAGACCAAAGAGGTGGAAAGGAGGGATAAAGGGATTTGGATTTGATCCTGGTGGTACTAGGGAGCCACTGGAATTTAATGAATTGGGAAGGATTGACAGGGTCATGCCTATACTTTAGGAAGACTTAGCCAAATGGAGGACTGGAATGGAAAGAGCCTTGTAGAGGGCAGACCCAACCGCACCTATTGCAGTAATCCAGGCGTGAGGTGGTGAAGGCCTTTATCAGGGTAGGGGCTGTGTCCGAGGAGAGAAAGGGGCATGTTAGGGAGGTGTTGGAAGGTAGAATCACTAGGCATTGAATGTGGGCAATAAGAGAGGAGTCCAACTAAAAATTAGAAACAAAGTAGATGCCCACTGATTGGAGAAATGGCCAAATTGTGGTATGTGAATGTAACCGAGGATTACTATTCTGTAAGAAAAAAGAAATAGGATAAATACAGAGAAGCTTGGAAAGACTAATATGAATTGATCCAAACTGAAGCAAGCAGAACCAGGAAAAAATCAAACAACTACAACCCAATAAGTGAAAAGAATGATAAAATAATTAAAGCTGAATGCTGCAAAATTAAAATGCCCCAGCTTGGCTTTGGAAAAAAAGAGATCCTTTGTTGTAATTGGGAGCCAGGGATGTGGAACACTTCAGATTTTTTTGGAAATCTTGGTTAGCCTTTTGTTTTTCTTTCTTTTTAAAAATCCCTTATTTTGCAGAATGTTTTTTGGGGAGAAAAAGGGACAAAGGGCATGGTGGGAAATAAAGGTGATATAAAAACACACGTAAATAAACATTCATTTAAAAGAAACCAAAAAATAGAATTTATCATTCATAGGATCAAAACTCTAAAGCCTGAAGCTACCTCAGAGGACCTCGAATTTCAATTCCTTCATTTTACAGTTGAGGAAATAGGTGCAGGAAATCAACTGGTTGATCACGGTTGACATGGCGTTGAGAGAGAGAGAATTTGAACTCAGTTCCTTTGATTCCTGAGGCATTATTCTTTCCCCTGTGCCATGCTGCACATCCATTTCTGTAAGGATTTCATTTTTTTCCCTAAGAAATCTATCAAGAATATTTTCCCCAATCTGTTTCTTTTTGTTCTTATTTGGAAATACTGCTTTTTCATTGGAAAATCTCTATATTTTAATATAATCAAATCTGTTCCTTCAATAATGTCTTCCTTTGGTTGGATACATAAGAATATTCTGCTTGCCCAGAGTTGCAAATTGTAACTAACACATTCTTTACATATGCTTCACATGGCTACCAAGAAAGCCACCTTAAATTCTACTAACTTTTGGGGTCAGAACCATAACCGCAAACCATAACCCACAATCCTCTCTCAATGTTGTCATAAGAGTTTTTAATTTACTTTATGTTGGATCTAATACTGCCATTTTATTTGTAAGGAAAATCATATAACCAGCCAAGGTTCTCCTTACAGTATGGAATCTAGCAGAGTGCTCCAGTAGTTCAAATCAAATAATTAACTGGTCAGGGGTAAAAATTCTGACTCAGCTTTATCATAAGCATTACCTGTCTAGTTCCTTTTTCCAGTCGTCCAGATTGGTGTCAGGCTCTGGAGAAAGTAAGGCTGGTGAATTTGCACAGCCTTCCCTTCCTTAAAGTTAATTGCAAGTCATGGTATCATCTCCCTGATGTCATGGCCCTCTTTGAGAACAAAGACAAACCACACACAACCACAACCTCACTAGTTGTAAATTCCAGAATAACTCCTCAGTTTTTTTGAGTTTTTACTGATATTTCCTATTTCTTACATCACCACAACATCCCATGTATCTCTTCTCTCCCTCCCTGAGAGACATCCTATGAGACAAATAGTATTTTCTAGAAATAAAAAAGTAAGCATAACTGATCGGTATATTGAAAAATCAGAAAACCTGTGCCATGTGTGACCCCTGTGACCTCCCACTTCCACAAAGGTGGAGTATCTTTTCTATATCTTCATTCAAGACCTGTTTGATCTTTATAATTTTGTTTCATATGTTTTGATGTGTTGTCATTCTTTCCATTTACATTGTAGTAGTCATTGTGTATGTTGTTTCCTTGGTTCTGCTGGCTTCACTCTCTATGAGTTCATGTAAATCTTTCCACATTTCTTAGTGTTCATCATGTACACACTGTTTATTAAAGTACAGTAATATTCCATTACATTCATGTACCACAGTTTGTTTAGCCATTCCCCAATTGATAGGCATCTACTTTGTTCCCAGTTCTTAGCTATCTCACCGAGTACAGCTATAAAAATTTGGGAATATATGAAGACTTTTTTTCTTATTGATGTCTTCCTTGGGGAAGAAGCCCAGTAATGGAGTTTATGATTCAAAGAGTATGGATATCTTAGTTTATTTGCATAATTCTAAATTGCCTTCCAAAATGATGGTACCATTTCACAGCTCCACCAACAATGTATTAATGTGCCTACTTCCAACACCCCCTCCAGCATTGACTGTTGCTATTTTTTCTCATCTTTGCCAATCTTCAGAGTATGAGACGAAACCTTGAGGTTGTTTTAATTTGCATTTCTCTTATTATTAGTGATTTGGAGCATTTTATGTGGTTATGAATACTTTGCAGTTCTTCTTTTGAGAACTTTTTGTTCATATCCTTTGAGCATTCATCTATTGGGAAATGGCTCAGTCATATACATTTATTAACTGTGTGTGTGTGTGTGTGTGTGTGTGTGTGTATGGAGATTAACAGAGGGAGAGAGAGCACCAAACCCTTACCAAAGAAATTTGATACAAGAATGTTTTCACATTTGATCACTTTCTTTTTTATCCTAGATACATTCATGTTATCTATACAGAAGCTTTTCTGTTTTAAGTAATAAGTTATCTATTTTATTTTTTGTAACTACCTCTGTATCTTGTTTAGTTAAGAATATATCTTCTACTCATAACTGTGAGAGGTTTATGATCTGCTTCTCTTTTGTAGTATAATCTTTAATATTAAGGGGATGTGTCTATTTAGAATATATTGTGGAGTGTGGTATCAGGTGTTGGTCTAAACCTAATTTCTGCCATGCTACTTTTTAGTTTTCCCAGCAGTTTTTAACAAATAGGAAGTTTTTCCTTAAGTGGTTTTATGTTTTCCATTTTATCAAACACTGTGTTAAGTTTTATTGCTTCTGAATCTCCCTTGACTATTCCATTCCATTAATCTATCCTATTTAACCAATACTGGATTATTTTTGATGACTGATGCTTTAAAATATAGTCTAGGGTCTGGAAGTGTTATTCCTCCTTCATTCTTATGCCTTTTCATCATTTCCACTGATTCTTTAAATCTTTTGTTTTTTCAAATATGTTATTTTTATCAAATTCTGGAAAATATCCCCTTGGTAATTTGATTGGTATAGTATTAAAAGTATAAGTTAATTTTTGGTAGTAGTCATTTTCATTATATTGGCATGGCCTACTCATGAGCACTGAGCACTGAGCATTCCTCCAGCTCTATAGGTTGTTCTTTATTTCTTTAAGGAGTATTTTTTATTTGAATTTATACAAGTCCTTTTTGTGCTAAGGAGGTTGGTCCTACATACTTTATGCATTTTGTAGTTATTTGGAATGGAATTTCCCTTTCCATTATTGCTTCTTGGGTTTTATTATTATTATATTGAAATGTTGATTTTTAAGAATTTATTTATTTATTTTAAGTTTTCGGCATTCATTTCCATCAAATTTTGAGCTCCAAATTTTCTCCCCATCTCTCTCCT
>JAQQSK010013072.1:0-11621 GCA_028658325.1 Potorous gilbertii | reverse complement strand
GGGGGTCCGAGTCCCGGAGATCCCCCGCTCCCCTCTCAGCCCGTCTCTCTCACTGACCTGTGAGTCTGTGTGTGGAGGGACCTTCGCGCCGCCCGGAGATTCAGGTCCCTGCCGCCCGCTGGGCTCTGCTGGCTCCTCTCAACAAATTTTAGAGCAGCAGAAGTGAAGAACAACAGAGTGGAGCAGATTTCCAGCCCAGGGTGACTAGAAAGGCCCACGGGAAACGTCTGTTGCACTGGATGTGGACCAGACCCCAGCCCAGCCTTGGCCACACTGCATGGCTCATGAACAGCCCTTGGGGGAGGAATCTCCAGTTGTGGAATCCCCAGTTGCAACAGGAGCGGGTTTGGAGATCCCTCAAACCACAGGTGCCAAAGGTCAGTGATGGGGTTTTTTCAGCTGATCAGGAAGGGAAGAAGGCCTTCCCATAGCTCTGCCTTGCAGAGGCCACATTGGCAGGCCAGCAGTTTTAACCACAGCCCCTAGAGCAGCCCCATCCATTGTTGGATCATAAAACTCCTGGAGGCACTGAGGAGCTAATTACTACTTCAGCCCTGTGTAAAGTCCCTGAGGGAACTGGTCTTTGTCTTGTACTAAATGGTGGCCTTGACCCCACAGCTTGACTGAATCCCAGCCCGCCAATTCTGCCTTGGCAAAATTGGAGGACAGGTGGCTGTGGAGAAGTAACTCCTAAGATTCTGGGCACAAAAATCTCTCTCTGCCCCCAGACCAGGATACACACTTGATTTCTCCACCTTGGAGGAAATGAGATTTTATAGATTCCCAGAGTATACCCTACTCTAGAAAGAGGATCCAAAGGTTAAGTAACCGGTTGGGAAAATGCCCAAAATAGGGAAAAAAAATTGGACAATAGAAGATTACTTTCTTGATGAACAGATATCTTCTCCTATCCTTTCAGATGAGGAAGAACAATGCTTACCATCAGGGAAAGACATAAATATCAAGGCTTCTGCATCCCAAACACACAAAATAAGTATCCAATGGTCACAGGCCATGGAAGAGCTCAAAAAGGATTTTGAAAATCAAATAAAAGAGGGAAGAGAAATGAGAGAGATGCAAGAAAAGCATGAAAGCAGGTCAACACCTTGCTAAAAGGACACCTAAAAAATGCTGAAGAAAATAGCACTTTTAAAAATAATCTAACTCAATTGACAAAAGAAGTTCAAAAAACCAATGAGGAGAAAAATGCATTCAAAAGCAGAATTAGCCAAATGGAAAAGGAGGTTCAAAAGCACACTGAAGAAAATAGTTCTTTCAAAGTTAGAATGGAACAGATGGACGCTAATGATTTTAGGAGAAACCAAGAAATCACAAAACAAAACAAAAAGAATGAAAAAATGGAAGATAATGTGAAATATCTCATTGGAAAAAAAAAACTGACCTGGAAAATAGATCCAGGAAAAGTTATGGGACTACCTGAAAGCCATGATAAAAAAAAGAGCCTAGGCATCATCTTCATGAAATTATCAAGGAAAATTGCCCTAATAGTCAGAACCAGGGGGCAAAATAAATATTAAAAGTATCCACCAATCACCTCCTGAAAGAGATTCAAAAAGAGAAACTCCTAGGAACATTGTGACCAAATTACAGAGTTCACAGGTCAGGGAGACAATATAGCAAGCAGCTAGAAAGAAACAATTCAAGTACTCTGAAAATACAATCAGGATAACACAAGATCTAGCATGTTCTACATAAAGGGATCAACGGGCATGGAATAGACTATTCCAGAAGTCAAAGGAACTAGGAATAAAACCAAGAATCACCTAGTAAGCAAAAATGAGTATAATATTTCAGGGGAAAAATGGTCTTTCAATGAAATAGAGGACTTCCAATCACTCTTGATGAAAAGACCAGAGCTGAAAAGAAAATTTGATTTTCAAACATAAGAATCAAGAGAAGCATGAAAAGATAAACCGTAAAGAGAAATCATAAAGGACTTACTAAAGTTGAACTATTTACATTCCTACATGGAAAGACATTATTTGTAATTCTTTAAATTTTTTTCAGTATCTGGGTAGTTGGTGGGATTACACACACACACACACACACACACACACACACACACACACACACACATACACATACATACATAGAGAGAGAGACAGAGAGCACAGGGTGAGTTGAATAGGATGGGATCATATCTTCAAAAAAATTAAATTAAGCAGTGAGAGAGAAATATATTGGGAGGAGAAAGGGAGAAATGGAATGGGGCAAATCATCTCTCATAAAAGAGGCAAGTAAAAGACTTTTCAGTAGAGGGAAAAAAAGGGAAAGTGAGAAAAAAAACATGAAGCTTACTGTCATCACATTCGACTAAAGGAAGGAATAAAATGCACACTCATTTTGGTATGAAAACCTATCTTACAAAAGAGGAAAGTAGGGGAGAAGGGGATAAACAGGGTGGGAGGGATGATGGCAGGGAGGGCAATGGGAAGAGGGAGGAATTTGGAGTCAACACTCTTGGTGAGGGACAGGATCCAAAAAGAGAATAGAGGCAATGGGGGGCAGGATAGGATGGAGAGAAATATAGTTAGTCTTGCACAACACGACTATTATGGAAGTCATTTGCAAAACTACACAGATAAGACCTATATTGAATTGCTTGCATTCCCAAAGGGAATGGGTGGGGAGGAAGGGATGAAGAGAAGTTGGAACTCAAAGTTTTAGGAACAACTGTTGAGTATTGTTCTTGCAAATAGGAAATAAGAAACACAGGAAATAGAGTATAGAAAGTTATCTTGCCTTACACGATTAAAGAGAAGATGGGGATTAGGGAAGGAAGGGATGACAGAAGGGAAGGCAGATTGGTTATAGGGTCAATTAGAATACTCGTCATTTTGGGGGTGGGGAGAGGGAAATAGGGAGAAATTTGGAACCCAAAATTTTGTGCAAATAAATGTTGAAAACTTAAATAAATAAATTTAAATTTAAAAAATAAAATGTTTGCTCAAACACTCTTAAATACAACCATTTCTGGAGATTTTGGAGGGGAGTCTTATATATGACTTATTCAATTTTTTTCGAGAAGATTATTTATTTTAATAATATGCGAAACTTATATTTTGTTAAATATGCGTATATTTCCCTTAATTGTTAGTTTAATTGACGTGTAATTAGAAAAAAGCTCTTAATAAGTGAAGTAATTTTATGTTTGTATTGGTGCATTCATCCTATTAATTTTAGATATTAGTAATTTGCTTTTGCTTTGTTTTTAAAAAATCAAATTAACCAGTCATTTTTGTGTTTTCCTGTTTTTTTCTTCAAAACTAGAGAGCCAGGTGGGAGTGGAAGACTAGTAATTCTAGGTTCTTACTGTCACCTGGGTGGAAGAAGGACCTGGAAGGATGTAGACATCTTCTGAATGAGTAGAGAGTTGAGAAACTCCATGACAGGGTGGGGGAGCGAGTTTTAGGGGCATGTGAATTGAGATTTGGGAGAGTGGGAGAGAAAATTTGGGAATGTTTAAAGGTGTATTTGAATTGATATTGGGGCATGGGTGAGTGGGGAAGAGAGACTCTTGGAGGAGTGGGTGAAGTAGAGGGAATGACGGTTGGAAGAGATGATAAGGCAACAGGATATGGCAAAAAGGCTAAGAAAAATGTCAGTGAAAATAAGATGGAGGGAATTTCATATACGGTAATTATAACTTTGAATGTGAATGAGATTTATATTACAGCTCTCTCTTTGGGACAAAGAACTGGAAACTGCAGGGATTCCTATTAATTGAGGAGTGGCTGAACAAGTTGTGGTGTATGGATGGAAGTTGTGATGGAAAACTAATGTAATACTAATGTACTAATGTACAAGAAATGATGAGCTCAGTAATTTGAGAAGGGTATAGGAAGACTTGCACAAAGTGATGAAGAGCAAAGCGAGCAGAACCAGGAAAGCCTCGTATACAATAACAACAATATTTTTGTAATAACAAATTTGAATGATTTTTGGACCAATGCAAGTCATTATGACTGTTACTAATAAATTAAAAATGAAAGAAATGTGAAGAAAAATACTATATGGAGAAAGAACTGATAAATAGAATTATGTGTAGAATAGTTTTATGTGAATCTGTCTGTTCTGTGTGTCTGTCTATTTATCTATCAGTCTGTCTGTCTGTCTTTTTATCTATTTGAATCTCACGATAGCCATGTGAAAGGTCCACAGGTGGGAAGGGAAGAAAAAAAAACAAATTTATAATAATAATGTTTCTGTATATTTGATATGAATACGAAGTTATGCATGGTAGATTTAAAGTTTCATGTGCAATCATTTTTTTTCTATTGTACTATGTAATGCAAATTTATGCCTGGTTCTATGAAATGAAAGTAAAACAATTTTTTAAAATTTATTTATTTCTTTTCAGTGTTCCATTCTATACAACCTAGATTTTTTCTTTCCCCCTCTCCCTCCCAGCCCCCATAATCCTCCTCTCTTCCCAAAATGGCATACAATTTTATGTAAGCTCTACACATATATTCCTATTAAATACAATTTCATCATACTCATGCTGTATAGAGGAATTAAAATGAATGGGACAAATCATATAACGAACCAAAACGTAATACAAAAGAAAATGATCTGCTACAATCTTCCACTGAATACCATCGTTCTTTCTCTGGATGTGGAAGGAATTTTTTCTTAAAAGACCATTGGGAATTTTTAATTGCAATGCAATGAAGTTCTAAGTGTACCAGAAAAAAGCCTCACACATTGTGGTTGTTGTTGTGTACAGAGTTCTCCTGGTTCTGTTATTTTCTCTCAGCATCAGATCATATAGGTCTTTCCAGGCCTCTTTGAAGTCTTCCTGTTCATCATTTCTTATAGCTCAATAGTATTCTATTACATTCATATACCATAATTTATTCAGGCATTCCCCAATTGATTAGAATCCCCTTGATTTCCAGTTTTTGGTCACCACAAAGCGTGGCTATAAATATAGCAGCACAAAGTGTACTCCTATATATTTTGGTACATGTGGGACCTTTCCCATTTTTGTGATCTCTTGGGGATACAGCCCTAGAAGTGGTATTGCTGGGTCAATGGGTATGCATATTTTTGAAGACCTTTCGGAGTAGTGCCAAATTCCTCTCCAGAATGCTTGGATCAGCTCACAGCTCCAGCAACAATGAATTAGTTCCAACTCCCCCACATCTTCTCCAACATTTATCATCTTTCTGTTTTTTCATGTTAGCCAATCTGATAGGTGTGGTGTGGTGTTCCAGAGTTGTTTTGATTTGCATCTCTCTAACCAAAATTGATTTAGGGCATTTTTTCGCATAACTGTAGATATCTTTAATTTCTTCCTCTGAAAACTGCCTGTTCATATCTTTGACTATTTAACAATTGGGAAAAGACTTGTATTCTTGTACATTTGTTCCAGTTCTCTATATATTTTAGAAATGAAGCCCTTATCAGTAACAATATTTGCAAAATTCTTTCCAAGTTTTGTGCTTCCCTTCTAATCTTGGTTGCATTGGATTTGGTTGTGAAAAAAAATTTCAGTTTAATGTAATCAAAATTATGCATTTTGCTCTTCATAATGCTTTCTATCTCTTCTTTACTCAAAAATTCTTTCCTTCTCCATAAATCTCCTCCTTGCTCCACTAATTTGTTCATGGTATCACTCTTTACACCTAGGTCGTGTACCCATTTGGAATTTATTCCTGTGTATGGTATCAGAAATTGGTCTATGTGTAGTTACTACCTCATTTTTATCCAGATTTTCAAACACTTTTTGTCAAACAGTGAGTTTTTGCCTCTATCAGAAGCTGGTGTCCTTTGGTTTTTCAAATAGTAGATTGCTATATTCATTGTCTACTGTGTCTTGAGTACCTAGCCTATTTCACTTGTTTACCCTTCTGTTTTTTAGCCAATACAAGGTTGTTTTGATAATTGCTGCTCTATACTACAATTTGAGATCTGGCAGAGTTAGGTTAGCTTCCCTAGCATTTCTTTTCATTAGTTCCCTGGCTATTCTGGACCTTTTATTCCTTCAGATAGATTTTGATATTATTTTTCCCAGTTCTAGAAAATAATTATCTGATAGTATGATTCGTATGGCACTGAATAATTAAATCAATTTAAGTAGAATTGTCATTTCTATTATATTGGCTCAGCCTAGCCATGAGCAACTGATGTTTTTCCACTTACTTAGATCTGACTTTATTTGTGCGAAAGTGTCTTGTAATTGTGTTCATATACTTACTGGATTTCTTTTGCTAGGTAGACTGCCAAATATTTTATAGTGTTCATCCTACATTTAAATTATATTTCTCTTTCCATCTCTTGCTTTTGGGCTTTGTTAGTAATATATAGAAATTCAGAAGATTTATTTGGGTTTATTTGTAATTTACAGCTTTGCCAAAGTTGCTTATTATTTCAAGTAGTTTTTTTTGCTTGAATCTCTGGGATTCTCTAAGTATATCATTACAGCATCTGCAAAGAGTGATAACTTAGTTTCTTCTTTGCCTATTCTAATTCCTTCGATTTCCTTATCTTCTCAGATTTCTATAGCTAGCATTTCTGGTACCACATTGAGTAATAATGGTGATAATGGACATCCTTGTTTCATCCTGCATCTTACTGGAAATGCATCTAGCTTATCCCCATGGAATAAAATGCTTTCTGAAGGTTTTTGGTAGATACTGCTTTTTATTTCATCTTAAGTTCCCTTTATTCCAATGCTCTCCAGTGTTTTTAATAGGAACATGTGTTGTATTTTGTCAAAAGCTTTTTCGGTATCCATTGAGATAATCATGTGATTTCTGTTAGGTTTGTTGTTGATAAGATCAATAATACTAAAAATTTTCCTGATGTTGGACAAACTCTACATTCCTGGTATGAATCCAACCTGATCATAATGCATTTTTCTAGTAATAAGTTGCTGTATTCTTTTTGCTAACATATTTAAAAAAAATTTGCATCTATATTCATTAGAGAAA
The DNA here is from genome assembly GCA_028658325.1 of Potorous gilbertii. Taxonomy (NCBI): domain Eukaryota; kingdom Metazoa; phylum Chordata; class Mammalia; order Diprotodontia; family Potoroidae; genus Potorous; species Potorous gilbertii. Next base: position 4,662 of record JAQQSK010013072.1, on the reverse strand, counting down.
TTGGTGTATAATTTTCTTTCTCTGTTTTGTCTCATCCTGGTTTAGGTATCAAAACCGTATTTCTATTATAAAAAGAATTTGGAAGGACTCCTTTCTCAATTTTTGCCAATAATCTATATAATACCAGAATTTAACTGTTTCTTACATGTTTGATAGACTTCACTTGTAGATCCATCAGGTCCTGGAGATTTTTTCCTAGAGATTTCATTGATGACTTGTTCAATTTCTTTTCCCAAGATGGTGTTGCTTAAGTATTCAACTTCCTCTTCTGTTAATCTGGGCAACTTACAGTTTTTTAAAATAATCAACCATCTAATTTAGATTGGCGAATTTTTGGGCATGCAGTTGGGCAAATTAATTTCTAATTGTGGTTTTAATTTCCTCCTCATTGGAGATGAGTTCACCCTTTTTATTTTTGATATTGGTAATTTGTTTTTCTTCTTTCTTCTTTTAATCAGATTGACCAAAATTTTATCAATTTCATTGGTTTTTTCATAAAATCAAACCCGTTTTATTTATTAGCTAAATAATTTTCTTAATTTCAGTTTTATTAATCTCTCCTTTGGTTTTCAATATGTCTAATTTGGTATTTACTTAAGGATTTTCAATTTGTTCTTTTTCAAACTTTATCAGCTGCATGCCCAATTCATTGAGCTCCTCTGTCTCTATTGTATTCATACAGGCATTCAAATATATAAAGCATCCCCTAAGAACTGCTTTTGAAATACCTCATAAGATTCAGGAAGTTGTCTCATTATTGTCATTCTCTTGAATGAAGTTGTTGACTGTTCCTATGACTTGTTGTTTAATCCACTCATTATTTAGGATTAGAATATTTAGTTTCCAATTAATTTTTGGCCTATCTTTCCATGGCCTTTTATTTCATATGATTTTTATTCCATTATAATCTGAGAAGGATGCAGTGACTATCTCCACCTTTCTACACTGTAATGTGATGGTTTTATGATCTAGTACATAGTAAATTTTTGTATGTGTGCAGTGTACCACACAGAAAAAGGCATATCCCTTTGTATTTCCATTCAATTTTCTCCAGAGATATATCATACTTACCTTATGAAGAGGTTTATTTACCTCCTTAACTTCTTTCCTGTTCATTTTAAGTTTAGATCTATCAAGTTCAGAGAGGGGGAGTTTGACGTACACCACTAGTATTGTTTTGCTATCTATTTCTTCCTGTAATTCCCTTAAATTCTCATATAAGAATTTGGTTGCTGTACCACTTGGAGTATATATGTTTAGTATGGTTTTTGCTTCACTGTTTATGGTGTCTTTCACTGGAATATAATTTCCTTCCTTATCTCTTTTGATTAGTTCTATTTCTGCTTTTGCTTTGAGATTAGAATTGCTACCCCTGCTTTTCTTACATCAGCTGAAACACAACATATTCTGCTCCAACCTTTTCCTTTTAGCTTGTGTGTATTCCCCCATTTCAAATGTGTTTCTTGTAAACAACATATTGTTGGATTATGGCTTTTAATCGATTCTGCTCTATGTCTCCATTTTATGGGGGAGTTCAACCCATTCAGTTTCACAGGTATGATTACTATCTGTATCTTTTCCTCCATCCTCTTTCCCATCATTTGTGCTTTTAGTTTTCCCTTCTGTCTTCCCCGATAGTTTTAATTTTTGACCACCACCTCTGGCAATATTCCCTTCCTTCTTTCAGTCCTTCTCTCTTTTGCTCCCCTTTACCTTCACTATTTCTTCCCTCCATTTTAGCTTCCCCCCTCCTTTTTTACTTTCCCCTCCTATTGCCTATTGAGTTAGTTAGATTTATATAGTTAATTAAGTTGGTTGTTCTCTCCATGAACCAAATCAGATGAGAATGCATCTCAACCAGTGTGCATCTTCCTCCTTTCATTGCCTCTGTTGTAATATTATTTTGTACTTCTTCTGGTGATGTGATTTACCACTTTCTGCTTCCTCCTTTTTCACAACCCCTGTTACAATACTTTCACATGTTTAAATCACATTTTTATCATCATATCATTTACTTTTTACCTGCTCCCTCTATCTATGTATTTCATTTGTGTATTTCATAAGAGATATACAATTATCAAGATTAATAAGCATCATCCTCCCTTATAGGGAGGTAAACAGTTTGCCCAAATTCAATAATAAGTTTTTTTTTTCTTTTCCCCATTTACCTTTTTTGAGACCTGCATTTGAAGATCAAATTGAGTTTTGGGCTTTTTATTAGGAAGGTCTGAAAATCTCTTTTTTCATTGTATGTTCATGTCCTTGGCTGAAATGTTATGCTAAACCTTGCTGGATAATTAATTCTTTGTTGTAGTCCCACCTCCTTTGCCTTACAGAATATCATATTCCAATTCCTTCAATCTTTTTATGTAGAAGCAGCAAGCTTCACTGTAATCCTAACTATAGGTCCTCTATATGAATGGTTTCTTTCTGACTGCCTGTAGTATTTTCTCCTTTACTTCACAGTTCTGAAATCTGGCAACAATATTTCTTGGTGATTTTAGTTTGGTATCCCTTTCAGAAGGTGAATGTTGGTTTCTACACATGACTATTTTAGCCTCTGGATATAGGACTTCTGGGAAGTTTTCCTTGATGATTTCTTGAAAGATATTTTCCAGGCTTTCTTTCTTCATCATGGCTTTCTGGTAGACCACTAATTCTTAAATTTTATCTCCTGTATCTCTTTTCCAGGTCAGTTATTTTTCCAAATAAATATTTTACACTTTCTTCTACACTTCAATTCTTTTTTTATTAAATAAATTTATTTATTTAACTTTTTACATTCATTTTCACAAAATTTTGGGTTCCAAATTTTCTCCCCATTTGTCCCCTCCCCCCTCCCCAATACACTGAGCATTCTAATTACCCATATCACCAATTTGACCTCTCTTCTATCATCCCCCCTTCCCTTAACCCATCTTCTATTTTTTCCTGTAGGGCCAGATAATTTTCTATTCCCCATTACCTGTACTTCTTATTTCCTAGTAGTAAAAAGAATACTTGACAGGTGTTCCCAAAACTTTGAGTTCCAACTTCTCCCCATCCCTCCCTCCCCACCCATTCCCTTTGGGAAGTCAGGCAATACAATATAGACGATATCTGTGTAGTTTTGCAAATGACTTCCATGATAGTCGTGTTGTGCAAGACTAACTATATTTCCCTCCATCCTATCCTGCCCCCTATTGCTTCTATTCTCTCTTTTGATCCTGTCCCTCCCCAAGTGTTGACTTCAAATGGATCCCTCCTCCCCTTGCCCTCCCTTCAATCATTCCCCTCACCTTTCTTATCCCGATCTGCCCCACTTTCCTGTATTGCAAGATAGGTTTTAATACAAAAATTAGTGTGCATTTTATTCCTTCCTTGGTCAAACGTGATGAGAGTAAACTTCATGTTTTTCTCTCAGCTCCCCTCTTTTTCCCTCCACTAAAAAGACTCCTGCCTGCCTCTTCTGTGAGAGATAATTTCCCCATTTCATTTCTCCCTCTCTCCTCTCAATACATTTCTCTCTCACCACATAACTTCATTTTTTTAAAGATATGATCCCTGAGGGGATGGAGCCAAGATGGCGGAGTAGAAAGACTCACCTGTGCTAGGTCCGAACCCACAGCACATGAATTTCCTCTAAAAAGAACTCCCAACAAATTCCGGAAAAGTGGAATCCACACAGCAACACAGAGAAGGAGATTTCTGTTCCACAGAGCCCTGAAAAACTGATCCCGAAGGTCCATCGCGCCCTGGACGGGAGCGGAGCCCTCCCCCAGACCCTGCCTCACAGCACTGAGAGGAGCGAGGGGATCCAAGCAGGCATCAGGGAGAGAATCTCCAGTGGCGAGGAAACTCCCTCCACCCACAGACTCACAAATCAGTGAGAGAGACGGGATGACAGGGGAGTGGGGTGTCTCCAGGACTCAGGCTCCCTCGGGAGGCAGTGGCAGCTGGAGCGGCAGCGGCAGCTCCATTACAAAAGGTTTCTGCATAAACCACCTGAGGGAACTGAACCTGGGAGGCGGCCCTGCCCCCACCTGAGCGCCAGTAGATAAGCTCACATTGAATAGCAGCCAGGCCTGCCGCCAAAAGCCCTGAGGCTGGGGAGCAGCATTTGAATCTCAGACCCCAAACACTAGCTGGACAGACCTAGGCCAGGGGTGGAGAGGACTCTCACAAGTCAAGTAACTGGCTGGGAAAAGGCCCAGAAAAGGGACAAAAACTAAGACCATAGAAGGTTATTTTCTTGAAAAAATGATTCCTTCATCTATGAAGATGAAGAATAAAACTGATTACCATCAGGTAAAGACATAGGAGTCAAGGCCTCTGTATCCCATGCATCTGAAATAGGTATCCAATGGACTCAGAACATGGAAGAGCTACAAAAGGATTTTGAAAATCAAGTTAGACAGGTGGAGGAAAAACTGGGAAAAGAAATGAGAGAGATGTAAGAAAAGCATGAAAAACAGGTCAATACCTTAATAAAGGCGGCCCAAAAAAATGCTGAAGAAAACAACACCTTGAAAAATAAGCTAACTCGATTGGCAAAAGAGGTTCAAAAAGCCAATGAGGAGAAGAATGCTTTCAAAAGCAGAATTAGCCAAGTGGATAAAGAGGTGCAAAAGCTCACTGAAGAAAATAGTTCTCTCAAAATTAGAATGGAACAGATGGAGGATA
>JAQQSK010013071.1:0-11621 GCA_028658325.1 Potorous gilbertii | reverse complement strand
AGGGATGATAGAAGAGAGGGCAGATTGGTGATAGGGGAAATTAGCATGCTCAGTGTACTTGGGTGGGGGGAGGGGACAAATGGGGAGAAAATTTTGGAAACCAAAATTTTGTGAAAATGAATGTAAAAAGTTAAATAAATAAATTTGTATTAAAAAATAAAATAAAAGAAAAATGAAATAAAAAATAAAAACCTGAAAACTAATAAAAAACAACAACAAAGAAGCCAATTGAGAAAGACTTCCTGGAAAAGAAGGAATTTTGGCTGACACTTGAAAGAAATCAGGAGGCAGAGATGAGGAGGGAGAACATTTCAGTCATGGGGAAAAAAATCAGTCAGGAGATTAATCACCTCATGCAAAGAAAGACAAGAAGGTCAGAATCACTGGATTGTTGAGTACATGGACAGGAGTAAGATATAAGAAAACTCAAAAAGTACAAATGGTCCAGTTATGAGGGGTTTTAAATTCCAGAGGAATTTAATGTTAACAAGGAGCAACAGATGTCTTTTGTTTTTAAATGGGAGAGGGACACCATCATACCTGAGCTTTAGGAAGATCATTTTATCAGCTAAGGAGAGGATGGGCGGGAGTGGGGAGATTGTTAGGGCAAGGAGACCAACCAGCCAGCTATTACAATAGTACAGGCATAGGGTGATTAGGGTTGGGGCAGTGTCAGAGGAGAGAAAGGGACATAAAGAAAATGGTATGAAAGTAACATCAGTGAGATCTGGCAGCAGATTGGGGGAGAGGGTATGGTGAGAGAAAAAGAGTTGAAGATGATATCAAGGTTGCCAATCTGGATGGCTGGAAGAATGGCAATGCCCTCAAGAATTAGGAAAGTTAGAAAGAAGGGAGGGATTGAGTGAAAAGATAATAAACTTAGTTTTGGATATGTTGAGTTTAAGATGTCTATGAAACATCCAATCTGAGATGTCCAATAGATAGTTGGAGATGTGAGACTGGAAGTCAAGAGAAGTATTGCTGTTGCCTAGTTATTTTCAGTCCTGTCTGTCTCTTCATGACCTCCTTTGGAGTTTTCTTGGCAAAGATACTGGAGTAGTTTGCCATTTCCTTCTTCAGCTTATTTTATAGATGAGGAAACTGAGGCAAACAGGGTTAAGTGACTTGCCCAGGGTCACACAGCTTGTAAGTGTCAGGTCAGATTTGAACACAGGAAGATGAGCCTTCCTGACTCCAGGTCTGGAGTTCCATCCACTGTGCCACCTAAGACAGAGTTAGATAAATTGATCTGAACTTCATCTGCATAGAGATGATGGTTGAATCCATAAGGGTAGAGCTCCAGTTTTTGCCGTTGTGGTATGATGCTTTCAAGCAACTAGAACTTGAGTCTTTAGCATCATTTCCTTGCTTTTTAGTTTCTGTTATTGTTCTTACTCCATCATCAGCTATCTGCACTCATTGCCAGTCATGTACACATAACTGAGGCAAAGAAGATTGGTTCATTGAAACAAAGTTCATATATGCCACTAGCCTGTTGCTGGTATTCATCCTAAGCTTTTAGTTATATTTGCATTTAATTGGAATCCAAATCCTTGGGTAGGACATAGAGCTTTCATACCATTTTTCAAGAATCACAGGTCATTGTCACATGGTCTTTGGGACACCATCTGCATTCACGTTAGTCTTCCCTGACCTATAGGGGAAGTTTAATGTATAAGTAGATAATAATATTAATACAACTTAGCACTGGTGAGAGAGACAATATCAGTGATGGTTATCCATACACACTTGGAATTTTTATTCTATATGTAACCTTTGAACTTTTCAGTTACAGTCTGCTTCAAGGCTAAGAACTACAACTTTTGAATGGGATATGATTATTGCTGTCAGTCAAACCTCTCCTGGGGCAGTTAGATGGCACAGTGGATAGAGTGCCGGGTTGGGAGTCAGGAAGACTCATCCTCCTGAGTCTAAATCTGGCCTCAGACAATTACTAACTGTGTGACCTTGGGCAAGTCACTTAAATCTGTTTGCCTCAGTTACCTCATCTGTAAAGTGAGCTGGAAAAGGAAATGGGCAAACTTCTCCAGTATCTTTGCCTAGAAAACTCCAAATGGAGTCACAAAGAGTTGAACACAAATGATTAACAACCAAGAAACCTCTCCTGATCAATGAAAGTGGTTTTTAGTGATCATTGTATCTTAGTACAAAACTGTTCCCAAATCCTCCAGGTTGGCATCTGTGGGCAAGACAAAAGATTTGCTTGGATCTGCATAGGTCTATACCAGGTACATGAGTAAAGCAGATGACTAAGTCTTTGAAAGTAAATTTGTCTGTCCATTTATCTCCAAATGACTTTGTAGGTCGTGGGCGAATTTGGCATTCTTTTCTTTCTATTCCTGAGTCTCTTCAGTCACATTTGAATGAATTAAGTTATTCGGTGGTTTCAGAAGAGCAGTATGATTCTGAACAAATTTTCAATAATAAATCATCAAATAATGGAATAATCAAATCTCAAAATTTCTGTCAATCTGAATTATTTTCTTTGGCTCACTCATTGTTAAGGTATCATTCGATCCACATACTTAACAGAAGCTCTGTTACATCTCACCTGACAATTATATATCAGATTTCATGCAATACTTTCATTATCACTTCTCATGTTCTTCCATTGTTTTTCATTTTTCTTCTTTTTTCCCTCACTGTTTTTCTAAAGACAATAAGGTCATCTGAAACCACTAACAACTTCCATATAATTCACATCTTTGCCTACTTTTTTCATTGTAGGGTTAATGAAACATAGATCTTCTCTGTCTATTCATAGGCCTATGTGACCACATATGTCCCCTTTTTCCTTGGAACAAGAGCCATGTTCCCAAGTCTAAAGGTACACAGGTATTTCAATCACAAATGTCTCTTACTGCTTTGAACTCTGACCCAGTTCACAGCCATGATATATTCTGAGTCACATAGAACCCTGACAGATGCTGAGTCAATTAGGCATTAAGCACATTAACTTTCAAGCTTTTTGACCAATCAGGGGCCCAGTCTTTGTTATATATTCTGGGAGTTTGGCATTTTGCTTTGGGGCTCACTCATGGAAAGAATGGTCTTTGTGATTTCCAGACCAGACTCTGATTAGCCATTGTTAAGGCCTGGCTATAGATGTAAATGTGCACCCTGATGCTGGTGCTCTCTGATCTGGTAATGTAAATCTTTCTATTATTTAGTTATCTTTCTATTAATTGGAGACCCGTCTATTGGATTCTTTCTTGGATACTCACTTATTTCTACTTATATATCTTTACCTTTTTGCATTGTTTAACTGAAGTAAGCTTATTGACCCCTTTGAAGCTAAATTTCCTTTAGAAAAGCAGATCAAAAACCTGTATTAGCAGCCCTCCTGTGTGTTGATGTTATTGGTCTTATACCTCAACAGTAGCTGCTAGTATCCTTACTGAGACATTCATCAGATGTTGGAAAGTGATAAATGCCCTTGACATACTTTGGGACACATGCTCCAATTTTTCAAATCTAGTTGGCCATATGAAAGTAGTTTTTTCTTGGTCTTTCAAAAACCATGGGATTTTCCTGGCAAAGATACTGGATCAGTTTGCCATTTCTTTCTCCAGCTCATTTTACAGATGAAGAAACTGAGGCAAGCACTGTTAAGTGACTTGCCCAAGGTCACACAACTAGTAAATGCTTGAGAACAAGTTTGAAATTGGATCTCCCTGACTTTAGGCTCCGCAATTTATCCATTGTTCCACATACCTGCCAGGGATAAGCATCTGATAATATCCACTAGAAACTAAGACTGAAAATCTATTGTTTGCCTTCCAGATAGTCCAGATATCTTGAACTTATAAAGTACTAGCCTAGTCCACTTTATTCAATGGCCATCATTCATATCTTTCCATTATTCTTTGATACCAATACTCTAAGATGATGCCTATGGGCTTCCAGACTCTGTGATGATACCTTTGACCAGCAATTCTTTCATCTGGTTTTTGAAGTCTTCTACCAGATATAAGATCATCTTCCTAGATCATTTATGGAACATTTGGGAATGGGTAAGTTGGATTCTGTGGGTCACTCCTTGAGCATATCCTATATCCCACTCATGTATTGAGGATATACTTGTCCTTGTGCTAAGCATTTGATTCAACCGATCTCTACATTTTTTCCACACTGAAGTCAAATAGTTCAGACCCAATTTCTGAACTTGAAAAGCCAGTGTTGTCATGATGTACAGTGCTACAGATTTTCCACTATTTTCCTATAGGCTACTGCACAGGTTACATGAATGGCAAAAATATATGGGTATTGGATGCCAGCTTATTGCTTTTAGCATCCTGTTAGTATTTCAAATGGACTAGGACTGGTTTCCACCCCATGCTGATCCTTCAATGTAAGTTTCTGGGTCTAAATTCACCAGAACCATGATGTCCCTCTGCCTGTTGATAATTTCAAGCTCACTGGGAGGTATCTCAGATATGGGTAGTCATTATCTGTAAAAGCAAGGGCCCTGAAATACACAGGAGAGTCTGTTGTATGGGTTCTTTGATCTACTTTTCTAAAAGGAAAGCACCTTTTTGAGGAGTCAACAATCATTTTAATCAAGCACATATATCATTCACTTAGTTCAGAGGAAGAAGTCAGCACCCTGAACTTCAGAGAATATATAGAGAAACCAAAATCAACAGACAGGGCTTCCAACTGTCCAGCAGATAACTGTCTGACCATACATACATAGATACCAGAGAGAGAAGCACCAACATCTATCTGGGTTTTCAAAGCTGGGGAGCTCCTTAGTGGCTGCCCAGAGTCTGGTCTAGCCAAACACTTCCAATGAGTAAACCCCAAAGTAAAACCTCACCTCAGAGTATTTATACATTTTTCAGAGCCAGAGGGCACCACAATCCTTGAGAGCTAGTGTCTCATTAGAAAATTAACCCAAGGTGTGGGACTCTCCTAATAAAGCTTCCCTTAATGAGCAGGCTCATTAATGTATGGGGAAGATCTTATATCTCATTAGCATCACATTATCATTCAGCATACCAAGTCTAAGCCCAAGGTACTTTCCTCAAATATCTCATAGATTTGTTGGAATATAATTATAATTTGAGCTCTAGTCAGTCAACAGACTTTTATCAAGCACTTATTCCATGCCAGTTATTGACCCTGGAAACACAAAGAAAAGGCAAAAATAGTTCCTTAGCTCAAGGAGCACACATCCTGGAGGGGAAGACGAAAAGGAAGAGAGAAGTGACTAGCAGCAGAGAAGACTCCTTTTGTGAATGTTCAAACATGAGCTGAAGTGTGAAAGAAGCTAAGAGGCTGAGGTTAGAGGAGAGTTTTTCAGAAATGGGGAACCACCAGTTAAGAGATAGATGGTGTGTGAGGGGAATGTATGGCAGTTCTCACTTTGCATAAAGTGGACTATTCGACAGCATTCCATAAACCTTTACAATCTAGAAGGGAGATCAATCAGCATCGTTAACACAAAACAAGACAAGGAGATTGTGAACAGGTGCCACTAAAACAACTAAATCAAGATGTCCAAAAAAAATTGGATAATTCTGGAGCTAAGAATAATGCTAAGGACTGGAAATTAAGGTTTGAATGTTGTCCTCATGGGTGGTTATCGAAGATATTTGGGAGAAAGTCACATGTCATCTCTCATTTCCCTACTCCTCTCACTGCTTGCTATACACTTGGTAAATAGCTATTGAATTGAAGAGGGAGAAAAGAAAATCATGTAGGGGAAGGTGGAGAAGGTTAATGATTTGGGATGGGACAGAATTGGAGAAACAGTTGAACTCTTAGTAAGGTGCCACTTGTTCTTAAATTACTTAAAACCAATGGCTTCTTTAAGATCTTAAGCATCCATATTATTTGTTCTTCTTGCTCTTTGGACAGTTACTACTCTTCTGCCTACCAACTCTGGGCGTAGGTCAGCCTGAGGCAGAGTTTCAAGTCCAATGTTGAGTTTAGCAGATGAGAAGCAGGTAGCTGTTGAGTTTCATGTGGAATTTCTGATGAAATCCTGGCCCATGTTAGTATTTGCATGTCATTGTACTAACATTGGTTTCTGAAACTACTTCATCTTTATAGTCAGATGACTGGATTTATAAAATGGAAAAGCAGAACAGACAGGGATATTGTTATTCTAGGACAAGGGTATTTTATGTGTGGTCCATGAACTTAAAAAAATTGTTTTGATTACTGTATTTCAGTGTAATTAGTTTCCTTTATGATCTTACGTATTTTATTTAATGCACTTAAAAACATCCTGACAATGGGTCCCATGGTCTTCCCTAGAGTGCCTCAGTCCCCATGTGTACTTCTTACCACTCGGTTACTCCTCCTGGCTATTAAGCAATCTCTAAGTACTGTCCTCTCCCCAAATCTCTTTAAGGCTGAAAAAAAGGTATCAACAAACCAAAATGTCTTGGATCTTAGGATCCTTATTTCTTATCCTAATGATCATTCTCAAGGGAGATAACTGCTTCCTGTTCTTAACTCTGCTCCCTTGAAAAAGGGATCAATTTTTAGGTGTGTGTGTGGTTTTTTTTTTCCTGTCTCAAGTGGTATCCTGGGTGATATAGTTAACATACTGTTATATTTTTCCCTTTTTGCTTGTGAGTACCTGAAAGAGCCTTAGCCTAAAAGGCCAAGGTCTCCCATTGCATCCTGGGCTCTCTCTAGTCAACCTGATGAATATCTGGTCACTGGATCCAGATGGCTCAAGAAGAGAAAGTGAGGCTGGTGACCTTGCACAGCCCTCCCTCACTCAAAACAAAGTCCAGTGCAAGTCATGTTATCATTTCTCTGATGTCATGGTCCTCTTTGAAAACAAAGGACAAACACACAAAACACAATAAATCTTTACATTATAGCAATTTTTATGTAATGCTAATTTTCCTGTAAATGTGAAGGAGGGAGGGAGGAAGGGAGACAGGAAGGGAGCCTCCCAGAAATGGAGTGAGGGAGCTGGTACACAATTCAAGGACACATAGGAGTTGGGAACAGAGAATGGAGGGCAGGAGAAGAAACAGGCAGGGGCAGGGACAGACTCTAAGTTCTTGAGCTCAAAAAGATGGAAAAAAGACATGGGGGCTGGATACACTAGGTCTTCTCTCTCTAGACACTGGAGATCTGGAGCCAGTTCCAAGATCTGGTGGTGTCAGTCTCTCTTCTGCTTTCACTTGGAGGGTTTTTTTTAGGGTTTTTTGTTATTGTTATTGTTGTTGGGGGTGGGCAGTGACAGGCTGTAGAGCATAGAGCCAAGGGGCATAAGTAGAGAGAGAGCACAGTACTGTACAGTAAAGTTAACAGAGGGGGCGGGGGGGGGGGGTGGGTTTTCCTTTTGTTTTTTTGGTGTTCTTTCAGAATTCTTACTGTAAAGTTAAATTTGCATAATGCAAATTTACATTGATATAAAGCAAGAGCCATCTGTAGTTTGATAATAGAGTGTATGGAGAGGAGTAAAGTATAAGAAGATTGGAAAGGTTCCCACTTTTCCTTTACTGGGTTGTGAAGACCTTTAAAAGACAAACAGATTTTATACTTGATCCTAAAGGTAACAGGGAGTTACTGCAGTTTATTGAGTAAGGAGGTGACAGGGTCAGATCACTTCAATAGCCAAGTGATTGTTGTCTAAAGAGGGGAAAGACTTAAGTCAGAGAAACCAGTTACAAAAGCTTTGGCAATGATCCAGGCAAGAGGTAATGACCTGTACTAGAATGGCACCAGTGCCAGAGGAGAGAAGAGGATGTAGATGAGAGATGCTATAAGGATAAAGTAACATTAGATTTGATATGCAAGGGGAGTGAAAGTGAAGAGCTGAGAAAGCCAGTGAGATTGTGAGCCTGCAAGATAGGAAAAACAGTGATAAAGTAAAGAGCAGAGGGTTTGGAGAAAAGATGATGAATTCTGTTTCGGACATGCTGAGTTTGTGATACTTCAGCATCAAATCTGGGGCACCTAATTCAAGATATCTAAAATGTCCTTGGTAAGCAACAAACACAATGTGCCAGGATTTTTTCTGGTACACTTAGAACTTCATTGCAATGCAAGGACTTAAAAATTCCCAATGGTTTTTTAAGGCAAAATGCCTTCCACATCCAGAGAAAGAACTATGGAATTCAATCGCAGAATGTAACAGAACATTTTTTTTGTATTACATTTTAATTTGTTATGTGATTTCCCCCATTCATTTTAATTCTTCTGTGCAACATGACTATGGTGAAAATGTTTTTAATAGGAATGTATGTGTAGAACCGATATAAAATTGTATGCTGTCTCAGGGAGGGAGTGGGGAGGGAAAAGAAATCTAGGTTATATGGTAATGATTGTAGAACACTGCAAATAAATTTTAAAATATATAAAATGTCCTTGGTAATGCAGGACTAGAGCTCAGAAGAGAGATAAGATATAGATCAAAAAATCATGTGTTTAAAGATGATTATTGAACCACTGTCCAGTATGGTATTACTGTCCGCATCCTCATCATCATCACCTCTGCATAAGATCCCAGGAGTCCAGATGGAATAGATCCATAAGGAATCAATGATTCAGTCAATGACATGTTCTCAGGCTTCAGTCAGTATAAACTCATTTCCTGACTCCCTGTCCTTTTAACTTTTCCAGTACCAAGATTGCATTCTTTTCACTAGCCTATCGAACATGTACATAACATGACTAGCCACAATTATAAATATTGCGTTACTTAATACGTATTTTAGAGGCAATAGATTCTTGAGAGACTGTCATTAACAGTCACTTCAAAGAGACTTTTTCTGTCTTGCTGAGAGATATAGAGAGAAAAAGGATGAAGAAAACATATTTCCTGAGAGAATTAATTAGCATCTGGTACCTAGTAAGTGCTATAAATCCTTGTTAATTGACTGAGTTTATAAAAAAAAAAAAACATGATAAAGAAGATTCTAGAACAACTGACTCCTGTCCTGAGAGTTATTTTTAAAAATATTTTATTATTTTTCCCAATTACACGTGAAAAACCATTGTTAACATTATTTTTTATTTCAAATTCCAAATTATTTCTCTTCCTCCCTCCCTTCTCTCTTCCCTGAGATGGTAAGCAATTTGATATGGGCTATATATGTGCAATCATGTAAACCATATTTACATATTAGTCATGTTATAAAAGAAAAAGCAGACAAAAAAAACTGCCATAAAAAATAAAGTGAAAAACCATATGCTTTGATCTGCATTCAGACTTCTTCCTCTGGAGGTAGCCAGCATTTTTCATCCTTTGAAATTATCTTGGTTCATTGTATTGCTGGGAATAGCTAAGTCACTCACAGGTGATCATCATATGATACTACTATTACTGTGTTCAAGGCTCTCCTGGTTCTACTCATTTCACTTTGCATCAGTTCATGTAAGTCTTTCCAGGTTTTTCTAAAATCACCCTGATCATCATTTCTTATAGCACAATTATCCTGAGAGTTATTGAATGGTGGAATAGTTTCAAAAATGAGAAGCAAAGAAAGTAGTAATAAAGGTGATTCTGGATGTGATTTTTCTTATAGCTAAAATATTACAAATAATTATTTATTTCTTCATTTTATTTTTGTTACATTGTTAAGCTATATCTAGTAACTGTTATTACTTTGAACCTGGAAGATTAGCAGTTTTTATAAAGATATGAACAATGACTTATGGGAAAATGTTTCACCAGTTTACTAAATATTACATAATCTAATTACTTATATTACTAAATAATTCATTTAGTCATGTCTTTTCATTATTAAGTAAATAATATTTGGTATTGAGGTAGAGGCTCAAATCAGCCTAATTAAATAATGAGAAATTATAAAGGAACTATCCAAACTTGCCTATGGATTACCTTAAAACCTGGGGTGATGAGAATAAATACAGTAATAGATCAGGGAGCAGACTGAGGGGTGAACACCCTATTTAGGTTACACATGAGTGTGATCAGGTTCTAAAACCATACCACATATATCTAGCTATCTAATCCACAGCTATAACAGAAAATGGGTCTAGTTCTCTGGTATGTCCTAATAGAAGTATTCTTAGATCAGGGTGTAATGGTAAGGAAATTTGAAGATCTTCCCTGACCCTTAATAGACTCATGTGACCTGCTTTGAGCTCTGGCCCAGTCCACAGCCTGGGTCACCTGGAGCTGATGGTGGGAGGAACTTGCTAAAGAGTGGAGCAGGAAAAGAGAGTGAGGTGGAGCTGAGAGAGAGGAGACAGAGCCAAGGCAGAGCAGAGCAGTGAGTATGACAGTGTAATAGAAAGCACCTCAACATACATAGGGGAGGGTCTGCTATCACAGGTTCTTTGATTGCCTTTCCTAAAAGGAAAGGCAACTTTTGAGGGGTTAACAATCTCCTTTAATCAAGCATATATATCATTCACTTAGTTCAGGAAATCAACAGACAGTTCTTCCAAACTGTCTGACATAAGCAATAAATATACCACAAATCAACAGACAGGTTCAACTGTCTGACCATAGTTATCAGAAAGGGAAGCACCAACCTCTGGGTTTTCAAAGCTGGAGGGTTCCTTAGTGGCTTCCCAGAGTCTCATCTGGCACACAAAGCTTATTCCAAAAACTAAGCCCCAAAATAAAACCTCAACTCAGAGTATTTATACCTTTTTTTAGAGCCAGAGGACCTTCCTACAAATTTTCCCTAATCAAATTCCCATTAATGGACAGGCCTGATGGGGAAGATCTTTAATTACATATACATATACACATACACATAGACATATACATATACATATACATATACACATATACAAATACATACTGTTTCTAGTTAAAGAAACTCTTGTTTCAGTACTTTACTCCTAGTAAAGATTCTTGGTTGATAAAGGCAAGATTCAATCAGAGGCACTTGATTATGCTAAAACAAAAACAGCAAAAAATCCTTCTTTGCTTGCCTTTACACTGAGAGAGTGAATGATTTTGCCTAAAGGAGCTTGTTTGTGAGGAGGCTTGATGGAGGGAAGTTTGGAGATGGCCATACTCCCTGCATTGATAATGTATATAGATTTCTTTGTTATTATGATGGATTTGAATAAATGTCTTGGTTTCATCTTTGAGGAAGACAGTTTATATTTTGCAAATTTACCCTGGAAGTACAGATGCATATCCATAACAGCTGCTGTGGGTGTTGCATTGGTGTTACACAGGTCTTCATGGCCTTCATTCTCTTGGTCCTTTACCTTTCTAAGGAAGAATGTCCACTATTCCATATCTTGCCAGATCTTCTGTGGTCTTTTGGCTTTGGTTTTGCATTTTTAGAGTAGCTTTCTCAATTTGCTTCCATTGACATTCAAGAAGATATTCCTAGCTCAATGAAAGTTGAGCTCTTCTTTGCATAGGTACCACAGTCCTCCATCTCCATTAGCATTTGCCTCACCTCAACTCACTATGATGACAGCCAAGACTCAATACCAGTCATGAGTGGATAAAGCTCAAGCTATGTATTACCTTTTTCTGGTTACTGCAGACTAATCTTCTATGAGAGATAATTTATCCCATTCCATTTCACCCCCTCTCCTTCCACTCCATTTCTCTCTCACCGTTTACCTTGATTTCTTTTAAGATATGATCCCATCCTATTCAATTCACTCTGTGCTCTGTCTCTGTGTGT
>JAQQSK010013070.1:0-11621 GCA_028658325.1 Potorous gilbertii | reverse complement strand
CACCTGTCTAACTTGATTTTCAAAATCCTTTTTGATCTCTTCCATGGTCTGAGCCCATTGGATATCTATTTCAGATGTTTGGGATACAGAGGTCTTGACTCCTATGTCTTTTCCTGATGGTAAGCATTCTTCTTCCTCGTCAGAAAGGAAGGGCGGAATCATCTGGTCACCAAGAAAGTAACCTTCTATGGTCTTATTTTTTTTCCCTTTTCTGGGCATTTTCCCAGCCAGTTACTTGACTTCTGAGATTCCTCTCCACCCCCCCCCCCCTAGATCTGCCCAGCTAGTGCTTGGGGTTTGAGATTCAAATGCTGCTCCCCAGCCTCGGGGCTTTCAGTGGCAGACCTGGCTGCTATTCAGGGTAAGATTAAATCAAGTTCTCAGGTGGGGGAGGGCCGCCTCCCATGCTTAGTTCCCTCAGGGGGGTTTATGCAGAGACCTTCAGTAATGGAGCTCCTGCTGAGCTCCTGCCTGCTCTGGGAGCCTCTGGCTGCCTGCTGCCTCTGCTGCTGCCTCCCAAGGGGGCCAGAGTCATGGAGACACCCCGCTCCCTTCTCAGCCCGTCCAGACATCTCTCTCACTGACCTGTGCATCTGTGGGTGGAGGGACCTTTGCAGCCGCTGGAGATTCTGTCCCTGAAGCCTGCTCAAATCTGCTTGCTCCTCTCAGTGCCTGGTGGCCAGGGCAGAGCTGGGCTCCGCTCCTATGTGGTGCATGATGGACTTTTGGGATCAGTTTTTCAGGATTCTCTGGAATGGAAATCTCCTTCACTGTGTTGCTGTGCAGCTTCCACTGTTCCAGAATTTGTTGGGAGTTCGTTTTAGAGGAAATCCATGGGCTGTGGGTTTGGAGCTAGCATATGTGAGTCTTTCTACTCTGCCATCTTGGCTCCACCCCCTCTAGGTCTGTATCTTAAAGAGATCATAAAAATGGGTAAAGGACCCACATGTACAAAATTATTTATAGCAGCTCTTTTTGTGGTGGCCATGAATTGGAAATTAGGTAGATGTCTATCAATTGGGGAGTGGTTGAATGAGTGTGGTATATTAATGTAATGGAATACTATTGTTACATAAGAAATGATAAGCAGGTGGACTTCAGAAAAACCTAGAAGACTTACATGAACTGATGCTGAGTGAAGTGAGCTGAACCAGGAGAACACTGCAAATAGTAACAGTCAAACTGTGCAATGTCCAAGTTTGATAGACTTAACTCTTCTCCGCAATGTAAGGATCTAAGACAATTCCAAAAGACACATGATATAAAATACTATCTAGAGAAAGAACTAAAGAGTCTGATGTAGATCGAAGTGTACTATTTTCTCTCTCTCTCTTTCTCTCTGTCTCTCTGTTTCTTATTTCTTATGACTTTTTCTTTTGGCTCTAATTTTTCTTTACAACATGACTAATGTTGAAATATATTTAATATGATTGTACATGTATAGCCTATATCATATTGCCTGCCATCTTAGGGATGGGGGAAGCAGAGGAAGGGGAAGAAAATTTAGAATTCAAAATCTTATTATAGACGCGAATGTTGAAAACTTATTCTATTTTAAAAATATTTTAAATTATTTTAATTTTATTTATTTTAAAAACAAAGAAAAGAAAGAAAACCAAATTTATCTAAGATATAGAGATGAACGTACTCTACTAACCTGGAGACCCATTTGATTTAAGCTTCACTTAAAAAACCTGTTGACTATAATACTGGCTAGACTTGGAAAATGTGTTGTTCATCAAAGTAAACTTAATATCCAATTTGATATATGATTTTATGATGAATAATTAAATAATATACATAAAAATCTTATAATCTAGGAGCCAAATCATGTGAAACAAATAATTACAACAAAAGAAAACGATGTTGAATGTTAAAAGTTGGATTTCTTTTTCAAGATGTAAAAGTTGTAAGGTTTGTTGTGTAAATCAATAGCCTTGATTATTTTATTTTGTCCCAAGTATTTGTGTACCACTGTAATAAGTATGGGAAAAGGGATTCAAACTGAGTTTCTCTACTAACTCAAATACAGCATAAATTCCTCCATATTATTCTGCCCCTCTAGTCCGTCATACTCTTTCTAATAGTTATTTTCCTCCTTTCCAGAATCATTCATTTGTTCCCATCTTGTTCTTGCTTCTCTCCCCTCTGGTTCTATTTGCCTTTCCTGTGCTTGGTATCTCCAATGCTGATACCCCAACCCATGCAGTTCCATGGCTAAGAACTTGAGGAATCCTAAGGATGGGGACATCACTTACACCTCGGGTACAAGATTTACCAGCTTTGTTCTCTTTGGCCTACATTAGAGGATGTTGTAAATATGAATTCTTTTACTATGCATATGTGTGTATAATTAACATGGCTATTAATATATTTAATTAGTCAATTAATTATGTGAGCATGCATAATGTCTTCTTCCCTACTGACCTAAACATGTTTTATCTTTTATTGTAATTCTTTATGTACATGACTTCTCTCCCCTTCTAGACTCTAGGTGTCCTGAGGTCAAGGCCTATGTCTTATTTCATCTTTTTTATGCCCTTCCTCAATAAGGAGAACATAAATGTTATTCCATAAAAACCTCAAGGTGGGATCGATTATTGTTTCATTTTGAAACAACTTGCAAAAGACCCATCAAACAGTCTGATCCTGGCCAGGGGCCAATTTAGTGTAAGTCAAAGTTGCTTTGGAGAACTACCTTTGCTTCTTGCAAGAACTGCTAGAATATCTTGAAAGGGAAACATTTGAGTCAGTTTCTCCAGATACATTTTAACTTTAGTCAGCATTCAAGTTAATAAGTATTTATTAAATACCTATTGTGTGCCACATACTGTGGTAAGCTCTGGGGATGCAAAGAATTACAGAAACTGTCCCTGCCCTCAAGGAACTCACCATCTAATACAGATTTGCAAACAACTATATGTACAAACACCACATGTTCAGAACTAATTGGAGATGATCAGAGGGAAGGCATCAAAAGGGAAAATCTTCTTGTACAAGGTGAGACTTTATGGAAATTTGAAGGAAGTCAAGGAAACCAGAGGGTAGAGATGAGGAGGAGGGAAAGAATTCCAGGCATGGGAAAATATACTAGGATAGGAAACAGAGGATGGAGAAGTAATCTAAGTGAGGGAGGGCTATGCAAGGATACCAGCTTTACTTTTTCCTCCAGAGCCGTTTGGGTCCAGTGACCAGATAGAGATAAGGACTAGAGGAGAAGGTCCCCTGTGTACTAGAAACAACAATACCAATTGTGATGTTAATGTAAAATTAATGGTGGGTAGGGGGAAGAGTTAAAGATCTTCCCTGCCCATTAATGGACCTCAAATACCTTTTGTTAATTTCTAATGAAACATGGGATCATGAGGGTTGTGATGTCCTCCAGCTCTGAAAAGTGTATATATATATATATATATGTATACGTATATATATATATATATATATATACATATATATATATATATATATATATATATATATATATATATATACCCTGAAGTGAGCCTATTTTGGGGCTTCGTTTTTGGAAGAAGGTTTGGTTGCCAGATGAGACTCTGGGTAGCCGCTACGGAGCCCCTAGGCTTTGAAAATCCGATATTGATGCTTCTCTCTTGGTAATGATGTATGTATTGTCTATGGTCAGACGGTTGGAAGTCCTGTCGGTCTTCTGTCTGTAATTTCTGCTGGTAATTTCTGTTTGTATTTTCTCTGAAGTTCAAGGTGCTAACTTTTCCCCTGAACTAAGTGAATGATACATGTACTTGATTAAACTGATTGTTGACCCCTCAAATACTGCTCTCCTTTTAGAAAAGCAGATCTAAGAACCTCTAAAACAGGCTCTCCTGTGTATGATGGGGTTATTGCTGTTACATCAAGGTCACCATTTATTGTAAAGTATGCGAAGAGGAGTAACACGTAAGAAGATTGTAAAGGTAGGAAGGGGCTTTAAAAGACAAATAGTTCTTTTCCATTTCTGATGAGTCTCATTTTGAGAACTTGCCTGGGAGTTGAGTCCCTCTTCTTCTTCTTTATCATAATCATCATTTTCATCCTCATCATCTTCTCCTTCTTTTTACTATTCTACTAGTAACTGACCATTCCACTAGCTTTGTGACTTTGGCCTTCCTTGCTTTGAGTCTGTTTCCTAATTTGTGAAATGAAAGGTTGAAATGAAATGATCTACTAGTTCTAACATTCTAGGAGTCCAAATTCTGCATGGGGTCTCTTTGACTGAACCAAACAGAAAAAATGAGGCTACTTTTTGACACTTGTCTCCCGGGGGTCTTTCCTATGCCCTGAGTGTTTCCTGGGGAAGCCTCTCTAAATCCTAGTCTACCATCCTTTCATACCCAGAGGCTTTGTTCCTAGACTCCACACACACAGCATCCCTTGCAGGGAAAACCCCATTTCCCAGGCCCAGGGCACCGCTCGGTCACTGTGAAGCCTCACTGAGGATTTGCGAGCCCTGGGCCACGTGGTGGGCAGAGATTGTTACGAGGTAACATAAGTTGAGAGGTAACCTTTCAGCAGAATGGTTTGAGTTAAAATAAAGGGATTGAAAAAGAGTACAATGACCAAAAAAATCTATAAAAATGCAATTGCGCTAATATAATTTTATCACTTATTTAAAAATTTAGTCGACCCAAAAGACTACCAAGTGTGAAATTAAGGAACAGCTCCTCTACTTTTATGGAAATCACTCTTCTTCACTTGTCTAATAGCCTGATTTTGTCAGATCATTTATTTCCATGGTTTTAAAATGAGCTTGACAGACAGAATTTTATAACACCACTTTACTGCAAATAAGAACATCATTTTCGCTTATTAAAACTGAAGCTTTGAGAAAGCATTAAAATTAACAGTTCACTCTGCTTTAACCTTTTGAATACTACTGTGACTTTACTCTCCAGTCTATGTTTAAGGAAGGCAGATGATTTGGGTGTGATATAGGGATGGTAGGAAAGGGAAAGAGAGGAAATGTCCCCTGAGAGTGAGCTAGCCAGGAAATATCTCAGGTGTTAGGGTCTGAGAATCAACTGAAGGAGTGAGAGGCAGGGGATTTTTAGCTTTCGTATGTGTGTGTCATAGACCTATTGAAAGTCTGGTTAAGCCTGTGGACCCCTTCTCAGAATCTTGTTTGTAGAGGCATAAAATGAAACATTTGGGATTACAAAGAAAGCCAATTATATTGAAATAGTTATAAAAATATTTTTTTTCTAAAAAACAAGTTCATGGTTCTGAGATTCCTGATCTCATAGGACATACTTATTATACCTTTTAGACCATTTTTACTTTTTCAGAATTCAACATAACTGACATACAGGAGCAGGAGAGACAGCAGGCAGGTAAAGAAATTGGACATGCCTTACATATTCCTTTCTCATCCCCTATTCTCTTCCCTTTCCCATGTACTTATCTAAATGCCACCCATCCAAGGTTAGCCCAAATTCCACTAGTTATAATGGGGTGCTTGAGTACCTGTGCTTGGACTCCAATTCTAAAAATCATTTCTCTCTAAAAATCACATTTCTCCTTAGCCTCAAAACACTATCCCAGGCAGTCTCTCCTTAGCCCAAGGACAGCCTGCCCCACCAAAAACTATTATCTCCCTTCCTGTGCCAATAGAACTTATTAGTTTGAACCAGGCTGTGTACTGGCTGAATTGTATGTGTACTGGGTCATGATGACATTTACTACTCACTGACCAATCATATGTATCCTAGACTTAGACATACGTATACTCCCTTACATTTATCTTGTCTAACAAGACGTTAATGAGAGTATTCCTTGGTCAGTCCTGACAACTAGTTGACTTAGTGACATTTCAAGCCTGAAACCCACACCTCCATGTAACCCCCCACTTGGGCTATTTCCCCAATAAACTCTGGGCAAAACTAACCACTCCTTAACCACTCCCTAATTCCACCCTGAATCACCTAGGTAACGTACTTGACACATGTTTTACTATAGAATATCCTATATAAACTCTACTTCCTTTCTAAGTTTGCAGATCCCCTAAGAACTCTTGCCCACTGAAAAGCATAATAAATCTTTACCACCTTAACTGAAAGAATACTTGAGTTTGTGATGGTCCACACAGGGAACTCCAGTCTTGGGGTTTCTCTATCTTTCCTGACTCTCATCAGTTACCTGAAAACTTCCCTGACAACTTCAAACCAGAGTGATCTCTTCTCTGAATTTCCAGACAGGATTCATTTGTAATCATATCTGTCATGTACTATCTTGCTTCATGAATTGGTTTAATAAATCAATCATCCATACATTTCTTTATTCATTCAAACAGTCAGTTGATCATTTATTCATTCAATGATCATTTATTAGTTCTTACTAGGCAAAAAACAAAACACTGTGCTTTGGGGTCAAGTCTTAGCATTTACATCTTGTTTCCTTAACTAGTTTGTAGACTCTACAAAATGAAAGAAGGACCATCTCTTTTATACTTTTGCTTTTCTCCCATTGGCCCTGGCATCTAGCTTTGTGACTTATCATTTATTTCATTGTCTGCACCAGACATATTTGGCATGTATTAAGAATATGATAATTGTTTCATATGGAAAAAGTCCTGACTCCCCAACTATATTGGGATTGCCCTATATTTCCATATCCTCCAATGAAAGGCAAATACACAGCAGGTCCCCAGTGAATCCTTGTTGTTGATAGACCTAAATCTATCTGGGATGCTGTTATTATAGAACTGGAATTGGAGTCACAGAGTGAAGCCTAGCTCTGCTTTGGGCAGATCTTCAGTGCGCTGCTTAACTCCTCCGGGTCTCAGTTTTCCATCTTCCCATAAAATAAAGAGGGATGATCTGGTGTATTTAAGGTCTCTTCCAATTCTGTATCTAAAGCCTTTTTAGTTTTAAGATTCTTTGATCTCTATCAATCCCTCAATAAACGTTTACGATGTGCATACTATGTATGTGACATAAAGATAATGTCAAAGAGTCCCTTTAACGAGATGATATTCTGAGGGGGACAATGTGCACATATGTAACTATATATAAAACATATACAAAGCAAACAGAAAAACAAGAAAGCCCTGGCAGTGAGGGAAAAGCAGAAAGGCCTTAAAGGCAATGGTTGAGCTTAGCCTTGAAGGAATCCAGGGAATCTAAAAGGTGGAAGTGAGAAGAGAGAGCATTCCAGGGATAGGGAACAACCAATACAGTCATGGAGACAGGAGATGAGAATAGAACAGAATAAACATTTATATAGAACCTACTATGTGCCATATACTGTGCTAAGCATTTAACAAATTTTATCTAATTTGATCCTCATAACAACCCTGTGAGATATGAATGTTGTTATCTTCATTTTACAGTTGGGGAAACTGAGGTAAACAGAGGTTAAGTGACTTGACTAGCATCACACAGCTAGTAAAGAGTGTCTGAAGTCATATTTAAACTCAAGTCTTTCTGACTCCAGGCCCAGTGCTCTATTCACTGTGCCACTTAGTTACACTGATGAAATATCATGGGAGAAGCATAATGAAGGATGTAGGTTCAGAAAAGGCCATTGAATTAGGCAATTAAGAAAACACTGGTAACCTTGGAGGGAGAAGCTTGAGTGAGAGGAGAGAATGTGGAGAGAGTGAATGTTGAGGACTTTTTTGGGGTGTTTGGCTGAAAAAGGAAGGCGAGATATAGGCTGCCAGGCAGCAAGAATGGCATCGTCCAGGGAAGGTTTTTTTGTTTGTTTATGTTTTTAACAAAAGGGTTACTTGGACATTTCTGTAGGTATCAGGGAAGGAACTAGCACTTATGAAAAGACTGGAGACATGGAAAGGGGCAGGGAGAATAAAATGGAAGGGGATGGGAATTAAAGTTATACCTGAAGGACTGTTGGCCTTGGTGAGAAGAAAGGCCATCTTTCCATTAGAAACTGCTATTAAGAAGTTGATAGTGAAGGATGATGTAAAGAGATTTTAAGCTGAAGATAAAGGGAAAAGAGGTACTTTGTGGCAAATATTATTGATTTTCTAGGTCAAGTATGAAGAGAGACATTCCACTAAGGAAGAAGGGTAGAGATATTATGGTACCATTTGAGGAGAGAAGAAAAGATTTGAAATAGGTGATATAATGAGTGGGATAGAGAATGAGTAAGGGAGGGGTAAAAGAGTTGCCTTGATGCAGTGAAAGCCCAGTTGAGATTATCTAATATAAATTTATGGTATGTTCCAGTCAGCCTGGTTGGAGTTTTATTCCTCATTGTACACAAAAGTCTGATCAGCAAAGGACACCTGGGAAGATCAGGTGGACCCTTTCTATCCTTTCAGCTAGAAACAACGTAAATCTATGGAGGATGATCCTGGAAAATATGTTTTCTAACCAGTGTCTTAAGAATATTATTCTGAAATTTTTCTGGCCAAGAAGGTGCTTGAGAGAAAATCCCAGGAGGGAGTAGGGGATAGGATGGCCAAGACACTCCCTCCAGTGATGAATGTTTTGGAGGAGGAAAGGAAAGTTCTCTTTTGAGAGCAGAGTGCTGGGAAGAGCTGGGGATAATGCTCTTTAGAGTTTAATTAATGCTTCCAAACACAGAAGCAACCTTCAATGTTTCCCCCGAAAGTAATTTACTAAGAGGTTTTTAAATCAAGTTTAAAAAAAATCAAATGGATTTGAGTGCTCTCTAAAGAAATTCAGAAACTCCAGCCCTCCTCCTTCTCACAGCCCCTTCATTCTCTGTTTCACAGCAGGAGGTACAAACTTGCATTAGAAGGCTACAGATCTCACCGTAAAATACAAAAGGCAAAATAAGAGGATTTTAAAAATTATTAATATCGTCTGTTTTTACATAACCTTCACTTTGGAATATATCCTTTCCCACCTCTCTCCCCAGTGAGTCATTCTATAATGAAGAACAAAAAAGAGAATTAAAAAAGGAGTATAGCAAAGTCAAACCATATATCAGCTGAATCTGGTGGTATATGTAATATTCCACACTCATAGTCCCCCACCTCTACAAAGAAGGGAGAGAGGTACATTTTTTCTCAATTATTCTCCTGTTTGGTCATTGTAATTATGCAGCATTGAGTTTCATTTGAATATGAATGTACAAAACATAATGTGGTATAGAATAAAGTCTATTTTTTCTTTTTTTCCTTTTCTTTTGTAAAATCACATAGCTCAAGACAAAAAACCAAACATTATAGAGCCAGAGTACCTTCAACCTAGGATAATTCTTCCCTCTCCCCCCAAAAAATCCATCCTATGATTGTGAGTCAGAGAAGATTGCCCTAAGGGAATACTACTTACCCAACAAATTGATATTAAGCTACTTGAAGACCACCAGACCTCCAATAAAGGAGACTTCTACCACCTCCTGCTATAGCCCAATTCTGCTTTTGTATGGCAGAAGTTGTTAGGAAATTTTCCCTGATATCAAACTTGAAATTGGCCAATTTCCACATGTATTTCTGGTTTAACCTTGCTGATTTGACATTCAGTTGCAAATGCCTTCTACTATGCCATTCCCATGCTCTCTCTGGTGGGTGAGAAGTCAGTGCAGCCCAAATATTATGGGTTGGCTCTGTAATGTTCATTTTTTTTTTGTCTTGAGCTGTGAGGAAAGAGATTAAGTGACTTGCACAGCTAATAAGTGTCTGAAATCAGGATGTGAAATCAGGTCTTCCTCATTTCTTGATTTCAGCATTTTATCCACTGAGTCACCTAGCAATATTTGACTGGGACAGGGAACTACAAGAACCAAGTAGTGGCATCATTCTCAGCTCCCTTATACAAGAAAGGGCACAGTCTTAGCTGAAATGAATAAGGGAGAGGAGAGATAGTGAAAGAGGAGGGGGATGGCTCTGCAGTCCAGAGGAAGTCAGGAACAGGGCTGGGAGGAACCTTAGATGAGTGGATCTTAGGAGACATAGTCTGTTCTAGGGTGAAGAGGCCTGAGGTGCTGAAGAAAGTTTCAAGATGAGCCTTTAGTAGAGGTGGCATGGGACTTTTCTTTCTGTTTGAAAATCTTCTCTCTCCTTCTTCGAAGGAGTCCTCCAGCTCTCATTCCTATTTGTGTTAGGGCCTCTTTGCTAATTTATATTGAGTTCTTTTGGACTTCCAGTGTTGCCTTTGGAAGGTAGAGAATGGGCTATGCAAATTACCTAGAGACCTATCCAGCACCTTTCCAGTGGTTAGCAGGGGCTACCTGGCTGAGGCCATAGGACCTGGCAATCTTTGCCAATCTCTGCCCTTTACCCGTCCTTGCGGTTTGCCCTGGGTCCACTGCTATGGAATTGTCCATCTCCTTAATAAGGGAACCAGGCTCCTTGGGCTTTAATGCTTCAGTCGTACCCCTGCCTTGGACTTCAGAAGAAAAATTTGCCTGTGGTCTAACATTCTTCCGGGGTGTAGGCAAGAAGAAAGAACCCCAAATCCAAAGATGAATCAACGTTGAAACAGGTAGTTTTATTCTCACACAGGAAATGGAATGTTAAGTTGTAGAGAATCAAAAAGTTATGGGAACAGAATCCAATAATTTATCACTACTACTACAATTAGAGAAGTCTGAGAGGTACATTTGCAAACGGTTATGTTGCAAGGCCTGAATGTTAGTCTTTTTATATTTTATCTCCACTGAAAATAGCCTGTTCAATAACAAATGAGTTCTTTTTCTTTTCCCCAGCAGGGTCAATAGTGGAGTCTCTCCACCTTTCTTTCTGTCTCTACTTCTCTCCTCTCTCCTTCCCCTTCTCTCTCTTCTCCTCCTCTCTCTTCATACTTTTATTCCTCCTCCTCTTCTCTCTCTCTCTCCTTCTCTGTCTGTGTCTCTGTGTCTAACCCTCTGTCTGTCTCTCTGTCTTCTTTCCTTTATGACCACTTTGTCTCTGCTGCTTTTGCCACTACAACTTCTATAGTAGCTATTACTCTGTTATTTGGGCTCCTGGGAAGGGAAAGACACCACCTTCATTTGTAATCTTGCAAGGTCCCTGTACCGAAGGGTAGAAGATAAAAACAGAAGGTGGCTCCATCTCAGGCACAAGTTTGCCAATAAGGTTATGAGCTCATGGCTTGTAGTTGGATGGGAGTCCCCATTCAATCCTCTAGAGAGTGTAGAACGTTGTCTTTATACTTCTAGACTGGGAGGAAGAAGTAGTTTGAGGAAGAAATGCTTTTTTTTTAGTATATCCACGGAGTTCCATCTCAGAAAGCAACTAAAAGACTTTTCATCACCGCACAGTGTGTCCTTGAATATTTAGGACCCACAGGAAGCAGTCAGAGGATGTTTTCAGGGCTATGCTGGAGCCAGCTTGTAATGGATTTTAAGAGCTGATTGTTAAATGGTCTCTATAAGCATTGATACCTCCTAAACCCACAATGCACGGGGTTTGATTTTTTGTTTTGTGGATTGTCTAAACACAAGGAATTGATAATGAAAGTGTTAGTAAGGTGGAGAAAGGGTAACCATTTATAATTGCACTTGCTCCATTCCAATTACTCTGATAAGCATTTTTTTATTAATAAATTTATTTAAATTTTTTACATTCATTTTCACAAGATTTTGGGTTCCAAAATTTTCTCCCCATTTGTCCCCTTCCCCCTCCCCAATACACTGGACATTCTAATTACCCATATCACCAATCTGCCCTCTCTTCT
>JAQQSK010013069.1:0-11622 GCA_028658325.1 Potorous gilbertii | reverse complement strand
CAAAGGGGGAGAAAATTTTGGAACCCAAAATCTTGTGAAAATGAATGTAAAAAGTTAAATAAATTTATTTAAAAATAAAAAAAAGAAAAAGAAAAAAAAGAAAAAAAAATGGTATCGGCTGTTTCAGGACAGTGGACTCTGTCTCATAAGAAATCTTTAAAAAGCCTGGAATGTGCAATTATTTATTAGATTTATTATGGAGGAAAGATGTAAAAAATACAGTTTGGATAAGATGACTTAAAAAAACTTTCCAATTCAGAGATTTTGTGAATTTATTGTATATATTATATTTGAATGGGTTGTTAGACTCTGCTTTTTTTCCCACGTCATTATGATATGGAGCTTGGTGCTTTCAATTTGGTAGAAATTTTTAGAGAAAGTTTCATATACAACTGATTTTGTATATAAAAATACTTTGATTTTTTTTCAATTCAAAAAGAATCTCATAGCTTGTACACATTAAAAATATAAAATACTTCTTTATTTTCTAGGAATAATTTATTAAGTAGTCAGAAATATTATTAAGTTGTGAAAGTTTTAATTTTGAGATACAAACCTTTTGTTTACCTTGACTGCAGCTTTATATTATGGTCCCTGATAATCTCTCATTAATCTGTATAAGAGAGGTAGGATGATGTAAAAGATAGGAAATGGGTATTGGAGGTGAGAAGATCTAGGTTTATATGTCCTTCTCTGACCCATGCTGGCAATATTATCTGGTGGAATTTCTTAACAGTGGGTCACTCTTAGGAGCAGAGTCAAGATGGCAGAGAAAAGACAGGGACTCATGTAGGCTCTCTCCAAGAACCTTCCAAAAGACAAATCCTAGAGTAATAGCACCAACAAAAGGAAAGAGTGAAACAATTTTCTAGTTCAAGACAATTAAGAATGGTGAACAACTCCTGACTGAGAGCTGAGCCAGTCCTGAGCAAGCCATGCCCCAGTAAAACAGCTAAGCCTTAAGGGAAACTGAAATAGTAGCAGCAGTGGCAATTTCTAGACCTCACACCCAGTTTGAAAAGAGAAACAGGAAAGAGGTATCATAAGGAATTCAATAAGGTTAGATTGTTTACATTTCTTTGTGGGAAAATGATAATTATTAACTCCTAAAAACTTCCTCATCATTAGGGCAGTTAGAGGCACTATACAGAGATCGAAAACACTGCTGAGTTGACTATGATGGGATGCTTGTCTTTAAAATTAAAATTAGGCACTTAGATGAATGCACTGGGGAATGTGTAAAGGGAGAGATAGACACATAGGACATTTAAAAGAACTTTTATAAAGAAGGGAAAATGGGGAAAGTGAGAGTGGTGAGCACATGAACCTTACTCTCATCTGAGATGATTCAAAGGGGAAATAAATACTCAGGTGGGCATAGAAGTCTATTTTATCATAAAGGAAAGTAGGAGGGAAAGGGGATCAGAGAAACGGGGTGCTGATAGAACGAAGAACAGATTGGTGGAGGCAAAAGACAGAAGCAAAACACTTTTTAGAATAAAGTGGATGAAGAGAAAATGGGTAAGATAAACAGAGGGGATTAGGATACAAGAAAATGTATAGTACTCATAACTGAGAAAAAAATTTTATACATTTTTATGATAAACAGCTCCTTGCTCAAATATATGGAGAAATGAATCAAATTTGTAGAAATAAGAGCCATTTTGCAGTTGATAAACGGTCAGAGGATATGAACAGGCAGTTTTTAGTCAAAGTAACCAGTTATCTATAGTTAGATGAAAAAGTGCTCTAAATCACTATTGATTAAAGAAGTACTATTAAAAAATAACTCTGAGCTAACCACTCAACACCTATCAGATTGGCTGAAATGACAGAAAAGGAAAATTACAAATGTTGAAGGGGATGTGGGAACATTGAGACACTAATGCACTCTTGGTGAAGTCATGAAATAACTCAGCCATTCCAGGGAGCAATTTAGAGCTATTCCCAAAGGCCTGTAAAACGAAGCACATTCTTTGATGAAGCAATACCACTACTAGGTCTGTATCCCAAAGAGATAAAAAACAAAAGTAAAATCATTTATATTTTCAGAAACTATTTTTGTTGTGACAAAGAAATGGAAATTGAAGGGACATCAATCAATTGGGAATGATTGAACAAGTTGTTGTACATAACTGTGATGGAATATTATTTTGCTATAAAAAAACAGGTAAGATATTATCTAGAAAACCTGAAAATCAATACATCAAAAGATGCAAAATGAAATCAGAAGAACTGGAAGAGCATTGTACATAATAAAAGCAATATCATATGATGATTAACTGTGAATAACTTATCTATTGTCAGTACTATTGTGATCTAAGAAAACTCTAAAGGCTTCTGATGAAAAAAATCATCTCCAGAAAAAAAATTGGTGGTTTTAAATGCAGATTGAGGCATGCTTTGTCTTTACTTTCATAAATTTTCTTGCTTTTCTTCATGTTTTCTTTCACAACCTAACTTATATGACTGCACATGTATAATACCATATGCCTTGTATTCTCAATGGGGGTAAGAAAAGGGAGGGAGAGAAGTTGGAATTCAATATTTTTTAAATATGACAAAATCATTTTTACACATAATTGGGAAAAAGTAAAATATCAAATTATAAAATAAAACAAAAAAGCATTGAGTACCTCTTATCAACTGGATCAAATAGTTTTCTCTTTAGCATTACAGCCTTCTACATGATTGTCTCTTTCTATCATTTTAAACACAATTTTCTTCCATGCCTTTCACTCTCAAGGAGGATCATGCCATCAGGAAGATAACATGACTTACAATTTATTTTGCTTTGAATAAGGTAGGACTTTGCAAAGTGACCAGTCCCTTTTTCTACTCCAGACCTATCTGGGTCCAGTGGTCAGAAATTCATCAGGATGAATGGAGATGGCCTAGGCTGCAGTGGGAGACTTTGATCTTTTTAAACTAAGGCCTTTTCAGGTTCTCACTTTGAGTGAAGCAATGCTCATTCAATCAATAGATCTCTTTAAGAAGAGAGTCAAGGGATGGCACCTTCAATAGTAATAATTTTTAAAAATCAATAGAACCTGGAAGACCCTCAGAGTTGGGAAAAAAGGAACAGATACTTTTTACATTCACTCTGATCCAGGAGGGTCTCCCCCTCAAAGATAATTAAGTGGTCCTTAGGAAGAGATCTGTTGTTCATGAGATTCAGAGTGAATTAGGTTTAAGGCTTGTTTTTTTGAGAAAGAAATCTAGCCAGTAAACACCAAGTTAACCTTCAAAATTTACCTTCCTTTGGGCAGAGTGCCCTTAGTGTAGGGCAGAGAAGAGGAGAGAAGAGGAAAAAAGAAGAGCCGAGCAGAGAGAATGAGCTGAATTGTCCGACTGGAACTGACCAGCTAGGTCTCTATTCAGGAAGTTCAGAATACTCACAGATTTTGGTTTGTCCTTTTTCCTCGAAGAGGACCATGATATCAGAGAGATGATGATATGACTTGCAAATGGTTTGAGGGAAGGAGAGTTGTGCAAAATCACTAGCCTAACTTTTGGCCCCAGGGCCTTCTGGATTCAATGGCTGGATATCCATCAGGACGAGCAGAGATGGCCTATGTTTCAGTGGGTGTTGCCTCACTCAAGGTAAGAACCTGAAAAGGCCTTAGCTTAAAAGGGCCAAGGTCTCCCACTGCATCCTAGTCCATCTCCAGCTGTCCTGATCTGGCCACTTGAACTAGATGGCTCTGGAGGAGAAAGTGAGGTTGGTAACTTTGCACAGTCCTCTCTCCTTCAAAGCAAATTAATTGCAAGTCCTGTCATTATCTCCCTGATGTCATGGTCCTCTTTGAGAAAGGACAGACCTCACTCAGTCACTTTCATGAACTCTGAAATCTAGCAACATTGATCGACTTGCTATCTACTCCATGTGGAAAAAAAATCTCTCCATCCTATATCTTGAACTGGTAATTCCCCATGACTGAAACGTTTTCTCTTTTCACCTCTGCCTCCCACCTTCCCTGGCTTCAAGAGCTCAAATTCCACCTTCTATAGGAGACTTTTGGAATCTTCCCGTACCTTCCCTCTGAGCTTTCCTTCCATTTCCACCATGTAGATCTTATATGTGCCTAGTTATTTGTATGTTTTCTCTCCTATTAGAATTAATGCTCTCTAAAAGCAGGAATTGTGTTTTTGTACTATCACACTTATATGTGTCCCAAGTTCTTAAGCACAGTTCCTGGTATATTCTAAGTTTTTAGTAAATATTTTCTGGTTAACAAACTTTCAGTGTTTTAGGGCTCTATAGTACTATAAATTGGATAGTAATTGCTGACCTCATTTGGTAGTGGGAGCTTTAACCAAGACTTTCCTGTATTAATGAAATAATATAGCAGTTTTGGTCCAAATTCATTTTTACAGTAAAATTTTAAATTGAGTTCCAGTTTGGGGGTACCTTCATTGTGAACTGTTGGAGAGGTCAAGGACCTTGAAAACATAATCTAGCAAAGTAATTTTCCAGATGAGGGAACTGAAACTGAAAGATCTTACATGACTTCATGCCATGTTCCCTAGCTGGGCGGAAATATTGGGAATATAAAAGTAAGCAAGTAAGAAAATCCTTGGCTTCAAACAGCATACATTCTAATAAGGGAAGCTAACACTAAATTCTAAAGGGGTGAGTTGGAATAGGAGGAGCAAGTTTTGAGTATAGATAAATATTAAGTAGAAACTTGAAATATGATAATGTTTTGAAGTAAACTAACTATGCCCAAGAACAGAATATTGGGTGATTGGTAAGGAAATATTTCATTTCTAAGAGTAATTTCTGAGTAAATATTAGCATAAACTTTACATAAAGGAATATGAATTAATTTTGTTATGTGAATATTGAATTAAACACACTATTCCATTCCTGAACTACTTGATATAAATAAGAATTTGCTGCATTGGGTTTGCTTTGCCATTAAACATTTTGTTTGTTCATTGGTGGATAAAGGTGCAGGAAATCTTTAGTTCTAAGCAGAATCAAGAGAGATGATTCATTATGTCCTTCACGATTAAATCCTTTAAAAACAAGCTATGCAACCAGAAAATCCATTGGACAATGTTGTAAAGGGATAAAGCACAAAATATTAGTGATGTGTTTTCAATTGTTCAAACCAGTGAACTATAAAGCCCCTTCCTTTCACTGAATATTTTACATAGAACACACTTCGAGAAAGCCTGGAAAGATAATATTGAAATCATAAATAAAACAAATGAACAATGACAATTTTTATATAAATTACAAAATTATAAACCATAGCTAGAATAAAGATATGGAGTCTAAAATACTTGAATACTTAATGTCTGAGAAATTAAGCTGATTTGTGTGATAACAACTACCTTTTCCTAATTTCTTTCCCCCTACTTATCTACCCAAAAAGAAGTGCTACTCTTTAGAGTCATAACTAGGGCAGAGTGATCTGGTATCTCACTAACCTACAATATTATCAAAATTGAAATAGCACTATAGCACGTAAAGTCCTTCAATGTAGAAGCAATCAAACTTAGCACCTGAATAGCAAGGAATAGTAGTTTACAGGAGGAAATCCATGATGGTGATAATTTGCAGTACATAGCATCATTTCTTTCTTGTGCTGTTCTTACTGTCTGCCTTACTGTAGTCCTAAGATATATAAGGTCATCTTGTAGGGTACTCAAGAGAATGTTCATCTTGGAGTCAGGAAGAACCAAGTTCAAATCTGGCCTGAGATTTAACCCTACTCAAGTGTAACCCTGTGTAACCCTACTCAAGTCACTTGATTTAAGTTTCTTCATTTGCAAAATGGGGATAGTAATAGCACTTCCATGGTGTAAGGATCAAATGAGATAATAATTATAAAACACTCAGCACAGTGCCTGGTCCATCATAAAGTGTTACATATTAGCTATTTCTTCTTCTTCTTCTTCTTCTTCTTCTTCTTCTTCTTCTTCTTCTTCTTCTTCTTCTTCTTCTTCTGCTTCTTCCGCTTCTTCTGCTTCTTCCACTTCTTCTTCTGCTTCTTCTTCTTCTTCTTCTTCTTCTTCTTCTTCTTCTTCTTCTTCTTCTTCTTCTTCTTCTTCTTCTTCTCCTGCTGCTGCTGCTGCTGCTACTACCACTACCACTGTTACTGACTACTGACTTCCTACCTCTATTTACTTTACATCACTCACATGTTTTTCTGTGTTCTTCATAATCTTCTTAAAGAGCATAAATATTCTTTTAATTAATTTTAATAGTTAGGTCATGCAAAACATTTTTTTGACCATTCCCTAATCAATGGACAGCTATTTTATTCCCATTCTTTGCTACCTGAAAATGTACAGTGATTTTGTTTTATATGGTCCCTATTTTCTTTTTTTAATTTGGTTATTGATCTTTGAGGTATATAGATTTTTAGGTCAAAGGTTATTTACTTTTTATTCAGTCTCTTAATTGTAATTTTTTAAAATTGCTTTTGAGAATGGTTGGAACAATTCGCAGCTCCACCAAAAGTATAACATTATGTCTTTTCAAAACCTCTCCAGCATTGACTGTAATAAATGGCTTCCAAAATCCCTTTTAACTCCCAAATTCTTATGATGTGATTACTATCTCTTTTTATCATTCCTTCCCTCTTCTCTAAAGTAAGGCACCTTAAACTGAGGTCTGTGAACTTAAACATTTTTGATACTGTATTTTAGTGTAATTAATTTCCTTTGTAATCATATGCATTTTGTTCTATGCATCTAAAATTATTATATGTTTTTTGTAGCTAGACTTCACTCAGTTGTCAAAGAGATCCATGACGCAAAAATATTTAAGAACTTATACCTCAAACGTTCTTCTTTAAGCTATCTTTCATTTCTTCTTTCCAAATTTCCTTCACCATGTTTAGGTCACTTTGGTCTCTTATCAGCAGGCCAAAGAATAGGGCTTTGAACAAAAGACATTTTTTTAAAAAAATAAATTAGAAAACAGAAACTGTGTTTTTTATTATTACAAAAATAATCAAAGTAGTAATTTTATTAAATCACTCTTATGATAAAGAGACCCTATGCAGAATTTTTAAGGGCATAAAAGTATAAATGATCATGATAAACGCTGAAAATATCACAGAGTTACATTTTAATTTCCATATTTATTTTGATAATTTTTAACATTTTATTTGTGGTGTATAATATTGGTAATTGCAATGCTATTCTCAGTAAGTAATTTATGAAGAGGCAGGTTAAAGTTTAGTTTTTTTAGTTAAATAAAGATGTGTTAATAGATTCACGGACAAAAAGAGACAGGTTCTCTTGTTTCTGTACAAACTGTAAGAAACTAAAATAAATGTTCTTAGTGTTATTTCCGGCTTTTAAAGGGAAAAAAAATCTGCAATGCAAATCTGAACTCTCCACCTGTATCCCTCCCACTTACGTAGACGCCCATACTCATTCACACACTCACACACACACAGACACATACACACACACACACAAAGAGGCACAAACACATTCAAATATTTTCGCATGCATTTTTCTTTTGCATTGGATCTTCTAGGACTGGAAATGTCAGAATTTTTGAAAACATCAAGTTAAAAACTGTTTATATTAATATGTGGATTTTTTAAAAAATTATTTTACTCTGACTCATAATTCCATGAATGTGGAAAATTTTTAGGATGCAAATTGCAAACATCAATGTAAACAACAATGCTATGTACTTGTGGAACTACCTGGCACAACAAATGGTTAAGAGAATTGGCAACTGAAGCTGAGGCAGGATCCCCTCATCCATCAGATTTCTATTCCTTCCACCACATGGCTTGTCAATAGCCACTTCTTTGGGAGTTGGGAGAGGGAAGAAAACAATCTAGGTCAATAAGTAATATATTAATGTGGAAGCATAGCATAGCTTTCTTTTTATAGCCATGCATTCAGTCAAAGTGTGATATGGTGAAAATGAGCACTGCATTTGGAGTGTGCCAACCCATGCTATTATCCTGAATTCATCTTCTTACTATCAATGCAACCTTGGATAATTCACTCCTGCCTGGGCTTTCAGTTTACCACACAAGAAAAGAAGACAAGATGATCTCTAAGCTCTTAGCCAGTTCTAAAAGCAGGCCCCATTAAGAATCATGCATTCAGATTTATGGACCATGCAGTATGCTAATCTTCCATTTCATGTCAAATAAAATAAAACTTAAATTTTCAGAGTGATAGAGTGGGTCTTCTCAAAACTTAAAGATTCTTGCTCTAGACTTTGAACTCATAGACTTTAAATATGAAGGGAAGTATAATTCAGCCTTTGACCCAGATTAATTTTACTGAACACCAATTATTTTAAACACTATCTCTTTAAATCTAAATGTTCTACCAAATGTATTTCAGTTGTACTATTGTTTTTCATCAAGATCTCTTTGTTTGAAAATTTGTTTTTGAACTAATTGTCATTGGTGTCACTTCAGAAAATGATTGATTTACAAAAAATATTCCTTTTGCTTCCTGACTTTCCCCCTTACTTAACATCATCAAAGACATTTTTTGAAGATGAAAATGTATTGATGTTTCAATCAATACTAATGATACCTAGCACTTATGCAACACTTACTCTGTATAAGGAAGTGTACTGTGCACTCTGCAATTCACTTGATCTTCACAACAACCTTGAGAGGTAGGTGATATTTTTATCCCCATATAAGGCAACTGAGGCAAAAAAAGGTTATGGACTCAACCAAGATTACATAGTAAGTACCAGAAGCCAAATTTGAACTAAGGTCTTCTTGACTGCAAGCTCAAAGATCTATTCACTATGCCGCCTTGAGGTCTGGGACACTAAATTAAAAATGTATGTTTCTGAAATTATGTCTTGTAAAAAGAGCTGATTAAATGAGGCATAATGTAAAGTTTTAAATGTTTTGGTTTTACATTCCATGCATTGCACTTGCCCAAGCCAATTTTGTTCCTTTATATGGTTGTTGTTCTTGTTGTTCAATCAATCAGTTACACTTGACTCCTTGTGACCCCATTTGGGATTTTCTCGTCAAAGATATTGGAGTAGCTTTCCCTTTAACTGAGGTAAACAGAGTTAAGTGACTTGCATGGGATCACACAGTTAGTAAGTGTCTGAGGTTGGATTTGATTTCAAGTTGTTCTGATTCCAGGTCTGGCACTATATCAACTGTGCCACCTAGATGCCATAGGTTAAAAAATACTAGCTCTGTGAAATTGAAAATTTATACACCACCTTATTCTGAATTATTAAAGTATTGATTGAGAATTCTATCTAACTACTGGAATCAGTCTTTAAGGATTAGAGTTAGGTGTAATAATACAGGCTTTATTATTAGAATTTATAACAGGTTAATTTTCCCATTTAATTAAGCTACAACTTGAACTCAATCTATCCTAATTTGGAAGTGAGAAGGGAAAATGAGTCTATTGATCATAAGGTACTCTAACTACTCATAAGATAAGTACTAAACCGCTCTGGTGTAGGGGATTTTCTAACTCAGGACTTTCTAGGAAATATTGATTAAATCTGTATTCCACTCATTATGGACTTTGGAGACTCCCTTTTGTAAACAAATCATTTTGATTATGCCAAATATAAATCTAATCTATACCTTTACCAATTTTATAAAAGACTGCTCTGTTTACTCTAATACAACCTTAGTTATTGAAGAACTTTAAATCTCAGTTTATTGGAAATGGCTAGCTCTGATGATAAATTGATCTTGCTCTAAACTTTGTACCTCAGTTTCTCTTCATTGCAGATTTTTATCTTGACTGCTCTTAGTTAATCCCCAATTGAATGTAAACTCCTTTATAGCCTCAATACCTAGCATAATACCATATACATAATATGCCATTAATAAACTTCAAAAAATATTGAAATAGATTTTACCAGAAACTAGTGTTAACCATGTGGGATTCAAAATTGCCCAACCCACAAGAAAAACCACAGAAGCAGAGTGTTAAGTTAATAACAATTTATATAAGGGCCCATGTTTCCACTGATGAAGTAGACCTCAGATATTTCTCATGATTTGAAATGCCCCTTGATGTCCAGAACAATTTTTTTAATAGAGTTTGATAGTCAGACATTCAGAAAAGACAAAGTAAAACATCAAATAACATTTATTTATAGACCTTGTTTTTGATAAGGAGAGCAAGAAATAATACATCAGCATAGATGATTGCATGATGGACATGGTAAAAGTTACGTACAATACCAAGTGGTCATAAGATATTCATCTGCTCATATGAGTAAGAAAGTGTGGTCTGGAGGTACAAAAACAAATTGGGGGTCTTTTCTTATCATGCCAACTATGCTAGGCTTGGACATGGAATTTGAGCAAAACAAGATGGCAATATCTTTGTCAGCATTCTTGTGGCTCCTCAAGTAAATTCCATAAACAAATGGTGAAGACAGTTAAAGTTTGAGGTCCACTATATAAAATCTATCTCATTTAATTATTCCTACATTATTTATATAAATATAATAATACATGTTTATTCTCATGCTATCGTTAAATGGCAGACTAAGTGCAAATTGCTAGATGAGTTTATGACTAATAATTGCTAATAATCACTACATCTTATGAAATTACACTGAACTGATTAATATTAGTTGGAATGGAAGAGTGGTCCAAATGAATCATTTCGCACAAGCCTGAGTCAATTGAAAACTTTTTTTTTTGGAAGGGGGGAAGTCAAGATCTCATTTACAAGAAGTTACTGGCTTGCTATCCAGGGATTTAGAAACTAATGATTAATGGGATTATGTGATTAGTCTTTAAAAATATCTATAAATGTATATATATGATACATCTAAAGAGTCAAATCCTCCTTATTATGGTTTGTAGAAATTATTTTTTTAATGAGGAAGAAATTAGGTAAAACAAGTTGTAAGCAAATCG
Source organism: Potorous gilbertii (assembly GCA_028658325.1). Taxonomy (NCBI): domain Eukaryota; kingdom Metazoa; phylum Chordata; class Mammalia; order Diprotodontia; family Potoroidae; genus Potorous; species Potorous gilbertii. Next base: position 754 of record JAQQSK010013069.1, on the reverse strand, counting down.
TTTTTGTTCAGAACTTCCCTTTAGCAACTGCATGATGCATAAAGCTTAAATTGAGGGGTTAAAAAATGCCTTTTCCAAATCAATTAGTTATGAACTATCAGTCACTGTTACACAGACTCATTGTCAGAACAAAATTAGAGCCTGGAAACTCTAATAGGAGAGAGTTCAATAAACGGCATTAAAGGGTGTTATAGAGCTATTTATATATAGTGAAGCTTACTTACATTTGATGCTTTTCATACAAAAACCCAAAGTTAGAAAATTATGAGCAAGGAATGAACCAGAAAGAATTGTTTCCTACATTTAAAATGTTTTTTTTTTCTCTTATTCCATTGATGACTTTGGAAAGTATACTAGAAACTAATTGGTATTCATCCAACTCTGAGTGCCTAATATAGGCAGAAATATTTAAGAATGGTAGATATATCAGAGTCTGGCAATATGACATCAGAATACAGAAAGTCAATATGCTCTACAGTAACCACAGAAACAATTAGAATAATGAACCCTTAAACACTGGAAGCCATCAGGAGTCATTCTTTTAGCTTGTCTTCGTATAGTCCAAACTTCTAAGGGAAAATAAACAAAAATTTGGTAAGTTTTCATAAATAATTAGCACGACCATTATGGAAGTCATTTGCAAAACTACACAGATATGGCCTACATTGAATTGCCTGCCTTCCCAAAGGGAATGGGTGGGGAGGGAGGGATGGGGAGAAGGTGGAACTCAAAGTTTTAGGATCAACTGTTGAGT
>JAQQSK010013068.1:0-11622 GCA_028658325.1 Potorous gilbertii | reverse complement strand
TGCCACACAGGGCTGAGGTAAGGATCAGCTGACTTAGATCCAACAATTGATGCAGGTTTCTGTGGGAGTCACAGGAGTCTGATGTAGCCTCTACCACTACCACCTGAGGCCAGAGCTATGGGAAGATGCTGCTCCCTTTTGGGCCAGCTGAAAAAAACCCTCTTAGTGACCTTTGGTGCCTGTGGGTTACAAACCACAGCTACTGCTACTGGGGATTTTGCCCCCGAGGCCTGCTCAGGTCCTCCTTCTGGCACCATGCCATGTGGCCAAGGCTGGGCTGAGCTACCCTCTGGGTCTGGTGCAACAGACCTTTCCAGTTGGCCCTTCAGGTCACCCCGGGCTGGAAATCTCCTCCACTCCATTGTTCTGTGACTTCTGCTGCTTTCAAATTTGTTGAGAGTTTTTCTTTACAGGCATTTTGTGGCTTATGGGGGAATAGCTAGCGTATGTGGGTCATTCTACTCTGCCATCTTGGCTTTGCACCAGCTCCTTTCTTTCTACTAGTATCCTTGTGATTCTAGGAGAAAGTGAGGACAGGTTTTAAAATGATAGGCAGTGAATTTCAATTAACCAATCAGCAAGCACTGATTATCCATTTACTCTGTGCTGGGTACTGTATTAGGTCCTGAGGATATAAAGAAGAAAAAGAAAATAAGCTTTCCCTGTCCTCAGGAAGCTGACATGCTATCAGGGGACACAGCATGTACCAATATACAAAATAAATTCAGGGTAAGTTGGTGAAAGAGAAACATGGAGCTGGAGCATCAGGAAAGGCTTCATGTGGAAAGTGGTGCTTGAGCAAAACTCTGAAGGAAAGAGGGGATTCTAAAAGGCAGAAGAAAAGAGGGAGTACATTCCAGGCATGGGCCATTGCTTATGCAAAGCGAAGGTGGGAGATGGAGTATGATGACTAAAGAAGAGTAAGAACTTATGGGATATTATGCATGAGTTGCACATAGGATAGGCAAGCATGGAAGATTTTTGGTCTGTTAGGTTAAAGGAAAAATCTATATCAATGACTATTTAAATAGAACTGACCATCGATAGCTTTGATCTCTATTGTTGCTTTTATTGTTTTGATATTTTTTTTTATTGTGGGGGCTGCCAAGTGGAGCAAGGGAGAGAACACCAAGCCTGGAACCAGGAAGACCCGAGTTCAAATCCAGCTTCAGACACTTACTAGATGTAAAAGCCTGGGCAAGTCACTTAACCTGTTTGCCTAAGGTTCCTCATCTTTGAAACAGGGATAATTGCATGCATATTCCAGGGTTGTTGTGAGGATCAAAGGAGACAATGATTCTAAAGTTCTTAGGACAGTGCTCGGTACATAGTGTACACCATGTAATCTTAGTTATTGTTATTAATTACTATTATTACCCCCATTTTTTAAAAAGTTTTGAGTATGTGCTCTCTCTACTTACATATCTGTATATGTGTACACACAGCCACACACATACACACATATACATTTATATACACACTATTCATTTAAAGGATTTTATGTTGATTTGAACACTATGTTTCCAATTTTAAAAAGAATACTGTCATATGAATATTTTTGTTACATTTACATCATTTTTGGCAACCCAGGTTTACTTTTTTAATTGTCTTGTTAATTGGGGCAAAGCCAAGATCTCTGAGTAAAAGCATGTACTTTCTAGAGCACTGTTCCCAAGCCCAGCCAAATACCTGTAAAAAATGTCTCTAAACAAATTCTGGAGCTACAGAACTCACAGAATGATGGAGTGATGCAAATCTCCAGCACAAGACAGCCTGGAAGGTTGCCAGGAAGTATCTATCACCCCACACTGAGAACAGAGAACAGTCCAGTAGCCAGCACAGACAGGACCTGAACAGGCCTTGGGGAGATTGATTCTCTCATGCCTGTAGTAGTTTCCAGACTTTAGGACACCAAAATGCTGAGGACAAATTGGAAGGTCAGTGGAAAAAAGCCTGTGGGACCAGTGTGGGAGAGTAAAGTGATCCAGCCCCAGACCCAGGGCAGCAGAAGGGAAAGGGGGTAGAGGAACCTGCAGCAGCCACAGCAGCAGCAGGGGTAGAGATAGTATCTCTTTCTGGAGCTCTAGGTCCACAGATTGGGAGGGAGTCAAGTAACTAACAGTGCACCCCCCACAACCACTGGAAGGAGAGATCTACCTTGACAAATATCTCAAAAGTCAAGTAAATAACTGGGGAAATGAACAAAAATGAGAAAAAGAACCAGCCTATATAATCTTACTCTGGTGACAAGGAAGACCAAAATATGCAAACAGAAGACAACAAAGTCAAACCTCCTCCATCCAAAGCCTCTAAAAAAATACAAATTAGTCTCAGGCCATGGAAGAGCTCAAAAAGGATTTTGAATATCAAGTAAGAGAAGTAGAGCAAAAATTGGGAAAAGAAATGAGTGATGCAAGAAAATTATGAAAAACAAGTCAACTCTTTGCTAAAGGAGACCCAAAAAATGCTGAAGAAAATAACACTTTAAATAGACTAATCCAAATGACAAAAGAGATCCAAAAAGCTAATGAAGAGAAGAATGTCCTAAAAAGCAGTATTGGTCAGATGGAAAAGTTAGTCCAAAAGCTCACTGAAGAAAATCTATCTTGTTCTCCAAGAAAATAGAGGGGATAAGGATAATAGAAGGGAGGGGTGTGATAGAAGGGAGGGAAGATTGGGGAAAGGGGTAATCAGAATGCACGCTGTCTTAGGGTGGAAGGGGGAGGGATGGGGAGAAAATTTGAAACTCTATAAATCTTGTGGAGATGAATGTTGAAAACTAAAAATAAATAAATACATTAGAATTTTTAAAAATGTCTTGTTAATTGTGATGGTTTCATTGAATACTCTCATGAGGACAATATGCACTTTGGATACTGAGGATGGAAACCTACATTTCAAATAATCATCTTGATCATTTCACTTTTTTTGGTGGATTTTGTCAGATCTGAGTATATCATCATGGATTCACAATGTGACTGACAGCTTTTACTAGATGAAGAAGTGTCAACTCTGTCATGTTTTTGTTTGAATGTGTTCTTATAGCTTCTCATGAATGCTATTCATAATCCATAGTTTATTTGCAAGGATCTTTTTCAGCCTTGAGAAACCTTGGCAATTGGTTGGAAGTTAAGGGTGAAAGGGAATGAGGAGTTGAGGGTAACTCAAAGGTTGAGAGCCTCAGGGACTGGGAGGATATTTTGCTCTCAACAGTAACAGGAAAGTTAGGGTCCCGGGAGCCTGGAGGGGAAAGATAACGAGTTCAGTTTGGGACATGCAGAGTTTAAGATGTCTACCAGATGCCTACTCTGAGATCTGCATTATACAGTTGGAGACTCCAGACAGGAGGTCAGCAAAAAGTTTAACTCTGCTAAGCAGGTTTGAAAATCAGCAGAATTGATGATTGAATCCATGTAAACTGCTGAGATTACTAAGTGAAATACTATAGAGCCAGAAGAGGAGAGGGCCCAGGGCAGAGCCTGGGTCCTCCCTCTGCTGATTAGCTCCCATCTCTCCTGTATATAGCTTGTTTACCCAGTCGTTTGCATGTTATCTCTCCTAGGTGACTGTGATCTCCTGGAGAACAGGGATTGTTTTTTCTTTTTAACCTTTCTCCATATCCCCAGCAGTTAGCACAGTGTCTGGCACATAGTAAACACTCAATAAATGTTTATTGACTAACTGACATACATTTTGTGAGGGGTAGTTTGATGAAAGCTTGGCAATATAAAGCACAAAGCCATTAAATTCAACATACAAAGGGCAATATATCACAATCCTCTGAAGGCAAATGGAGGAATGAAGGAACTATTGTTAAACCCACTATGCTGTGGAATTACCTGTCCCATCTACCTACTCTTCCCTCAGGATGCCTCGTTTACCATACATGACATGACCTTTTGACCTATGGAATGAATGAGACTGTCAGTGTCAGTCAATACAGGGCCTTAGTGAAGTTTTAAGCTATTAAAGTCTTAGTGAAGCAAGTTTAAAATGGCACTAAGACTTTTGGGACACTATATATTACATAGTACTAAAACTTAAATTCTTTTTTAGATAAAAATTTTAAAAAATAGAAGTTCTAACAATTTTTCCCCTAGATCGCAGTGGACACAATTGGGCATGCCCAGGAAGCCACTTTCAAGGCCACTGATTTAGAGAAGTATGTGGATTCCCTGTCTGCTACTATCTATAAAAAAAACATCCATTTCCTATGCATAGGGCTGGTACATTGCCTTAAGGACGGGCCAAATTGCCTCTTGACAAGCTTTCCATAGGGCTGAGGCACTATACTCTGGGAGTCTCTAATCATGCAGTCCTTTTACATTTATAGATGGCCATTCTTCCCAGGAGCTCACATTCCCCAGGAATTATAAGATTAGCTTCCATACTGCTTTCCTATCAATTACGGAAGTTCAGCTAGAGGTACTGAAGCTGCTTCTCCTTGTCATGGTATTTGATTAGTACTAGAGAGTCTCTGGTCCATTTGGAAAAAGGAAAAAAGCTCCTGGGAAGTTTCCTGGTGAACCTACTAGTGCTGTGGGCACACCCACTCTCCAGAGCACAGCCCTCAAAAGCAGAGAGACAAACCCATCAAAACAGGTCCCTGCTCTCAAAATTGATTGTTCTCAGGACTGCCCAATTTTCCCCTTCAAATAGCAGTTCAGGAAAGCTTAAATAGGTCCTCCTGCAGACCTAACAGAAAAATGCATGTGAGGATTTTTTTCAAAGCTTGACTATAGGAGTTCAGATAACAGGTACTTTAAAAAAAAAGTACTGGTAAAAAACAGGGAGACTGAAAAAGGCAGACTGGGCAGTGGAAAAGAAAATCTACAAAGGGAAAAAGCCCCTGAGCTGTACAATGAAACACTGAAACAGGCATCACGGGGGCCCTAACCAATGAACCATGGCAGCTCAGCTGTGTGAATGGCTTTGAAACAGGATAAAAAGGGAAGAAAACTCAGAAATGATTTCACGTGGCAATGTAGCCCTGGTACTCCTGACACACAGAATGGCTTTGTCTCTGAGTGTTGGTAAGCTTAAGGGCAGGTGCCCTGGGATCTGACCTAGAGCAATGGGCTAGGAAGCACTGGATTTCCCTTTCCATACACATATCCCAAATACCATGGTAGATTTGTATCTTGCAACCCCATCTCTTTTTCAATCAATAAAGGACTCCTAAAATACTCTAAAATAAGACCAATGCATTATTTTAGAATATTTAAAAAAAATAAATTACGTATAATACAATAAATGGAAATGATAATATCTTGCACAAATTATACTTGTAATCTACATTAAATATGTCATTTGATCCTCACAACAGTCCTTGGAAGTAAATATTATCATTCTCTCCATTTGACAGACAAGAAAACTGAGGCTGAGAAAGATTAGGTCACCTACTCAGTATCACAAAGCTGGTAAGTGTCTGAGGTGTGATGTAAACTCAAGCCTTCTTGCCTCCAAGTTCAACATTATCCACTATGATACCTAGATGCCTCAGTCTACAGTAATAACATGAATGAATCAAAACTGAGCATTATGTAATTATAAGGACCCAGCTTGAACCTGAGAAAGGGATATGAGAATTCAATTCCCTCCCTGGTTTGCTGAGGTGATGGAGTCTGTAGCTGTGGAGCGAAACACATACCACCAGATGAGCCTAATGTGTTGAGTAGTTTTATTTTCCACCTCCTTCCTCCCTACCCCATCTTCTTTTTATTATTTGCTATATGAGATGAGATGGTTCTCTGGGTACGGAAGAAGGAATATATTGAGAAATGAAGGTGATATAATAAACAAAAGATATCAATAAAAGTTTTTTAAAGAAATAATAAATTTTTAAAAAATAAAATTCAGCACACAGCTCCAATATCCATTTTGGTATGCGTGTGCTCATGCAGAATTGATAGCCCAGCTACTACATCCAAACAATTCTTTTGTTTGGGTTTTTAATAAAGAAATTGTTTTGGCTACGGACCATGGTATGCTGGCCAGGTGAAAGCTCTGTGGCCATCCTCACAAATTCGGGTGTGCTGGACCACAGTTACTGCTAAGCCAATCACATCATGATGGCAATCCAACAATAGGGTTCCTCAGTTTGATGCACATTTGAGCAATCATCAAGAGTGAATTCTTTTGGATGAGGCATTGTTGAATCAATGGGCCATTCACAGGAGGGAACCTTGGTGGTCTATTCTGGGTCCACTTTTATTTTCTCCTTTTATAAGCCTATTACTCAATTCCCTGTGAATTGGCATATTCATTCTGTATGCTGATAATATCATTATGTGCTGATACGTTTATAGATAGTATTTATGAGCCTCTAAAATCCATTTCTGAGTAATATTCTGAGCTGCTTTTCTGAATAATAAATTGGTTTTAAATACTAAGCCTACTCATGCTAAGCTATTTGGAATCTGGAGCATTGCAAATATGTCTGGAAGTCATTCTTTTTATCAGACTTAAATAGCCATGTGAGTTTTCTGTTTTTGCTATTGAATGTATGCTCTTCAAGCATTCACGTGAATGTGTACAAACCAGGCCAGACTTACGGATCCCAGTGAGATTGGTTAGCATCTCTCCATCTTCATGCATGACTTAAAGGTCACCCACCTGGGCTGGTAGGGAGGCACATTAGAGGAGCGGCTGACAGCTGGTTTATACCTCCTGAATCCTTCCAGCTCACAAAAAGACCCCCTCCTATTCCTAGCCCCATGAGGGGGCCAAGAAGTTGAGGCCAGCAGTCTGAAGCTGCCAGCTTCAACACATAAGTTCCAAACCAGGCTGAAATTGCTTATGAAATGAAGCTATCTCTTTCCTGAATTAATGAATGAATGAGCATTTATTAAGTACTACGTGCTAAGCACTGTAACAAATGTTGGGGATGCAAATAGAAAAAGCAAAACAGACATTATTCTCAGGGCACTCACGTACTAATAGGGGCAAAATAAATCCAAATAAACCGAACATACATATGAAGTTTCAGCCTTCAGATGGAAAGGCATATTCCTATCTTGCTATTCTAAGTTCTGGAAGGCCAGGACCATGTCTCCTCCCTCTTTTTGTATCACCACACTGCACCCAGAGCCATCCAGGACACACTTGGACCACTTAGTCACTTAGCCAAAGGCATTCAGTGTCATATTAACTCTCCCTAATAGACTGCACAAGGTACTTTATCTCCATGAAGTTACAGCAATGGAAATTATAAAAAGTGTTTTCATATCCTTTATTTCTCTTCATTCTTAACAGCACTTCACAAAATGGGTCAGAAAATTTTGCAAACTAGGAAACTGTTTCCCAGAGAAGTTATTAAGTGACATCCAAGGTCATATAGCAAATTAGTGGTCTATTACTGCTTTCCACTATACTGTCCTGTCTAACTGGCCTAAGCACTTGTCATTTCCTCCGACTTTGTCCCTTAAGTTTTAGCGAAGTTCATGTCTCAGCCCAATGGAGTACATCTAACAGTATTATGGAAAGAAAGTTGAGCTAGGAATCTGGAGACTGGTGCTCTGACACTTGGTGGATGCATAACTCTGGGCAAAATGCTTAACCTCCCTGAACCTTGTCTGTAAAATGAAGATGGTAACACCTATGCTATCTATCTCATGGCATTAGCCTTCTTCTTCTCCTCCTCTTCCTCCTCTTCCTTCTTCTCTTCTTCCTTCTCCTTCTCCTTCTCCTTCCCTCTCTGTCTCTGTCTCTATTTTTCCATCTCTCTCTCTCCATCTCCCTCTCCTTCTCCCTTTCTCTCTCTCTCTCTCTCTCTCTCTCTCTCTCTCTCTCTCTGTCTCTCTCTCTCTCTCTCTCTCTCTCTCTCTCTCTCTGTCTCTCTCTCTGTCTCTCTCTGTCTCTCTCTCTCTCTCTCAGCAACTTCATCAGATAGGGAAGTGAAAGGAAGAAAACAAGTATTTACATAGCACCTAATATATGCCAGGAATTGTGCTAAGTGCTTTTTACAAATATTATTTCATTTGGTCCTCACAACAATCCTGAAAAGTCAGTGCTGTTACTATCCTATCTTTGTTTTACAGATGAATAGATCTGAAGCAGAGAGAGTATTGGGGACTTGTCCTGGACCTCACTGATAGGGTCTGTATGTAGATTTGAACTCAGGTCGTCCTGACGTCAGATTTAGTACTCTATTCATTGGGCCACCAAATGCCTCAGATCCCATGGTTTAAACATCCTGGGTCCATATATCCAGCCATAGACTCTCTCCTGAACTTCACTTCCACATTGCCATTGGACATTTTGGACCAAATGTCTCCAAAAAACATCTCAGACTCTCAAAAGAACTCACTCTTTTGCCCCATAACCCATGGCTTTTCTGAACATTCCCATTTCTGTGAAAGGCAGCACCATCCTTCTAGTTATCCAAGAATACAATCTTGGTGTCTTCCTCTACCTCTCACTCTAACTCACTCTGTCTCCATTTTGAGTCGCTAAATCTAATTGTTTCTAACTCCAAAAATGCCTCAGTTTATGCACTTCTCACTCTAGTTCAGAGCTTCATTACCTCATAGGTACCTAGGCAGTGCAGTGCGTAGAGTGCCAGGACTGAAGTCAGGGAAGACTCATCTTCATGAATTCAAATACAGCCTCAGACACTTACTAGGTGTGTGATCCTGGACAAGTTATTTAACCCTGTTTGCCTCACTTTCCTCATCTGTAAAATGAGCTGGAGAAGGAAATGAAAACTCATACCAGTATCTTTGCCAAGAAGACTTTAAATGGGGACACAAATAGCTGGTCACAAATGAAAAAATAACAAATCACCTCATATTTGGATGATTGCAATAGTCTCTCAATTATCATCTGTCTACTGTCTCTCTCCAATCTATCCATTTTATAGCTTTTTTAATTGATTTTTTGAATGCATAGATACCTGATTATGTCACTTATCCAGTCAATGATTTTTAGCAGCTCCTTACAATCTCTAGGATAAGACATAAACTACCTTGTTTGACATTTAAAGACTTCACAACATGATCCCATCTGTCTCTCTACATTACTCTCGGTGGGTGCCACACACTTATCACACATAATATGCATGTGTTACTTACCTATTACTGTATACAGTATTATTATTCCTCATATAATAGACACTATGTCCCACCTCTGTGCCTCTACATTGGTTGTAAAGCTTCCTTCAAGGCTCAGCTCAAGTGGTGGCTTCTATATTAAGTCTTTCCTGATCCCTCCCTCCTCCACCTCCTCCATAATCAATCACTTTATATCTACTTTGCTCATAGCATATAAGTGCATGATACCTCTCCCAGTTAGATGACAAGCTACTGAAGGACACAGATGATTTCATTTTTGTAACCAAAAGAGGCAGTTGGTGATGTAGTAGATAATCAATTGATCAAACAATGACCATGTATTAAGTGCCTCCTATGTACCAGGCACTGTACTAAGCATTGGATATACAGAGAGCAAAAAATAGTCTCAAGGAATTTAAAAACTAATGAGGAAGACAACATGTAAACAAGTCTGTACAATGCAAGATATATACAGAATAAATAGGAAATAATTAGTGGAGGAAAGGCACTGGAATTAAGAGTGGTTGGGAAAGGCTTCCTGTAGAAAAAATAGATTGCTGGACCTGGAGTCAGAAAGACCTGAGTTCAACTCAGGCCTCAAATTTGAACTTACTAGATGTATGCTCCTTGGCAAATCACTGGGCTTCCTTCAGTCTCAGTTTCCTCGTCTGTAAAGCAGGGATAACAATGATACCTACCTCCTACTGTTGAAAAGACGAAGTGAGATAATATTTATAAAGCACTTTGCAAACCTTAAAACTCCATATAAATGTTAGCTATTTTTATTCTTAATATCTCCACTGCCTAGCATAATGACTAGTACAGTATAAATACAATTATTGTATTACTGGTTGATTTTTTAAATCACCATTAACCATAGATAACAAACTCTCATTTCTACTTCAACAGCCAGTTCTTCCTCATTGGTCAGAATCAGGTTCAGAAAAATTGTTCCCTTCATTGGTTCCTCCACTTTTTGACAAATGAAATCATTAAAGCTTGTCAAAATTTTTAGTTTCTATTTTTGAAAGGCAGGGCTACAGTACATGACAAGGTAGTTGAAATCCCTCATCACTAGTTTCTCTATAAGCCTTATTGACAGATTTGTCATTTCCCAAACTCTTCATCTATTTCCTTCTTCTGGCAATCTGGCCTCTAGTATATTCTCACAAATCACTTCTTTTTCTTTCCTTTTCATTCTTCTTTACCAAATTTTCCCTAGAACCTTCCCCTCTCTGATTTAATGAATTTCCTCACATGAAGAAGCAAAATAAAAACCTTCTTCTTATAAAATAGCATCCTAGCACACATTTTAACTACTCTGTTATTTTTTAAATAAAATATAATTTTTCCACATTTCCATCATGAATATCAACTTATTTTTTTAATGGCACTCATATGGCTCTTTAAAGTGTTCAACATGCTTTACATACATTCTCATGTTTCAAACTGTGTAAGAAAGCCAAATACTCTGCTTATCTGGCACAAAGGCTATTAGAGACTGATTTTTTATAATTATCTGACCAAATATTGTTGCCTAAAAAGAGAGATCTAAATGAGCAGTTTTTCACCTTCCCAATCCCCTAGTCATAATTCTTTCTGACCAAACCACTTGGACTTCTAATTTTAGAGTTGATCTTGAAACAAAAGACAGAATTACTTCAACAAGATAAAATAAGGTACAAAGTCTTGGTTAGGGTTTTTGATTTCTCAAACAGAGCTCTTGGGGAAATCACAATCTCTCTTAGAATTTAGTTGTCTAAGAAACAATTAAGTCTTTAATAAGAAGATAAGGGCCGTTTGATAAGTCACTTCACCTGTTTACCTCATTTTCCTCATCTGTAAAATAAGCTAGAGAAAGAAATGGAAAACTATTCCAGTATCTTTGCCAAAAAAAACCCAGCAACAACCCAAACATGGTCAAAATAAAGTTGGACACAACCAAAATTACTGAACAACAAAAGCTCCTTTCATTCATGTGAGTCCAAAGGACTTCAGAGTTAGACGTTTACATTATTTTTTTAGAGGTGGAAATGGCACCCAAGACCATGAGGCTGCCCATCATCCTGCTCAGGGTAGAGCAGTGGGGTGGAAAGCCCACACTAGGTAAAAATTTTACATCAACCACAGGACTAACATATATTAGTACAAGAAAGACACTTATATAATGACTTTGATCAAGAATACAAATGTACCATTTTGAATGAAGACAGAATAAAGCTAGAAAATAAAATGAAAGAAAGTGGAATTATTGTTGATTACCATGACTGTGACGTCTTCTCTGAATGATGGTCTCTTATAGTTCTTGAGCTTCAAATAGATAATTCAATATCATACACAAGACTTGAAAAGAGGTGATACAGTGTAAAGAAAAATATGGAACAATACTCAGTATGAAATTTTCCAGATTCTTTATGAAGAAACCATGGCTTCCTAAAACCATGAAATAGGACACTGGCTGCCCAGCAATGCACCAGGAGAACTAGAGAGTGATTTAGATTAATAATGAAATGGATTGAGCAGTGGATGAAAGAAAATAATCTAACCTTGAGGGCAAAGCATGGACTTTCAA
>JAQQSK010013067.1:0-11623 GCA_028658325.1 Potorous gilbertii | reverse complement strand
GAGATTCAAATGCTGCTCCCCAGCCTCAGGGCTTTTGGCGGCAGGCCTGACTGCTCTTCAATGGGAGCTTATCTGCTGGTTCTCAGGTGGGGGCAGGGCCGCCTCTCAGGCTCAGTTCCCTCAGGGGGTTTATGCCAAGAACTTTTGTAATGGAGCTGGGGTGGAACTCCAGCCTGCTCTGCCCGTGGCTGCTTCTGCCGCAGTGGTGGCCTCCCAGGGGGTCCGAGTCCCAGAGTTACCCCGCTCCCCTCTCAGCCTGTCTGTCTCACTGACCTGTGCGTCTGTGGGTGGAGGGACCTTCGCAGCTGCAGGAGATTCAGGTCCCTGAAGCCTGCTTGGGTCTGCTCGCTCCTCTCAGTGCAGTGCGGCCGGGGCAGGGGGAGGGGAGGACTCCGCAGGGCAGGGCTCCACTCCCGTCTGGGGTACCTTTGGGGTCGGTTTTTCAGGGCTCTCTGCAATGGAAATCTCCTTCACTGTGTTTCTGCGTGGCTTCCACTGTTCCAGAATTTGTCAGGAGTTCTTTTTACAGGAAATCTATGGGCTGTCGGTTCGGACCTAGCATAGGTGAGTCTTTCTACTCCGCCACCTTGGCTCCGCCCCCTGTTTTGACTCTTAATAGCTTAAATATCAAGACTTTGATTTGTGTGACAGAGGACATGTGGTAGGATCCCTTTTTTTATTATATTTTTGTAAGCTGTTTCCATGATAGAATTAATTATTCTTTGAATTTCTGATAGAATTCACTTTTAAATCTATCTCCTTCTGGATTTAGTTTTCTTTGGTGATTTGTTTATAGTTTGTTCAGTTTCTTTTTCTGTGATTTCCAAATTTTATTATTTGACATCCATTATCTTTAATGTAATTATCTATCTTTTCTGTACTCCTTTTTTTCTCCATTCAATAATCACCGAACAATTAGAAGATCTTTTTCTAAAATTCTATTCTGATATTCAACTTCCTTTTTGTTTATTTGGTTGGTTTTTTTGTTGTTGTTTTGTTTTTGGTTAGCTTTGTCTGACTCTGTGAATGAAGTCCCTCACAATTATGGTTTTACTATTTCATTCTGTAGCTCATTTAGCTCTTCCTTTAAGAGTTTAAAAGCTGTGCCATTTAGGACAGTTTCTTATATTAAAATTAATACATAATCTATGATGCATTTTGCAATAATATAGTTTCCCTATTTATTTCTTTTAATTAAATCAGTTTTAGTTTTTGATTTATATGAAATCCATGATTACTACCCCTACTTTTTAAATTTCAGCTGAAGTATAATGAATTTTGCTCCAAATCTTTATTTTGACTGTGTATAAATCTTTATGTTTCAAATATCACTCTTGTGAACAACATATTTTTGGGTTCTGCTTTGTAATCCATCAAACATCCTTTTCTGTTTTATGGGTAAATTCATCCTATTTAAATTCAGAACTATGATAATTATATATTCCCTCCATATTATTCTGTTATACTTTTATCTTCTCTTTGTACCCTACCCCCTATTTTTAAATAATTCTCTCTCTCTGTCTCTGTGTCTCTGTCAACGTCTCTGTCTTTGTCTCTGTCTCTCTCTCTCACTCTCTCCTGCATTGTTGAATATTTTTATACATTATTTGCACAAAAACATAGATGATATGATCATTAAATCTGCATGATTCAGAGCTAGCATGGATAGATAAAACAATCCAAAGGAATCTTGACAAGTTTGTATATTATGGTTTAATCTTTTTTTCTTTTTTGTAATTATTAATTAAGTAATTTATATTTCAAGTTTTCAACATTCATTTCCACAAAATTTTGACTTCCAGATTTTCTCCCCATTTGTCCCTTTCCTCATGCCAAAATGCCGAGCAATCTGATTACTCCTTCTACCAATCTGCCCTCCCTTCTACCATCCGTCCCTTCCCTTATCCCCATCTTCTCTTTCGTCCTGTAGGGCAAGATAAATTTCTATACCCCATTACCTGTATTTCTCATTTCTCAGTTGCATGCAGGAACAATACTCAACATTTGTTCCTAAAACTTTTGAGTTCCAATTTCTCTTCCTTCCTCCCTCCCCACCCATCCCCACTGAGAAGATAAGCAATTCAGTATAGAAGATAAGCAATTCAATATAGGCTATAGATGTGTAGTTTTGCAAATGACTTCCATAATAATCATGTTGTGTAAGACTAATTATATTTCCCTCCATCCTATCCTGCCCCTCATTTCTTCTATTCTCTCTTTTGACCTTCTCCTTCCTCAAGAGTGTTTACATCTAATTGCTCCCTCCTGACATTTGCACCCTACCCTGCTTATCCCCTTCTCCTCTACTTTCCTGTACTGTAAGATAGGTTTTCATATCAAATTGAGTATTCATGTTATTCCTTCCTTGAGCCAAATGTGATGGGAGTAAGCTTCACTTTTTCCCTCTCTCCTCTCTCCTTTTTCTCTCCATTGAAAAGACTTTTTCTTGCCTCTTTCATGAGAGATAACCTGCCCCATTCCATTTCTCCCTTTCTCCTCCCAATATATTCCTCTCTCCTCCCTTAATATTTTTTAGATATGATCCCATCCTATTCTCACCCTGTGCTGTGTGTGTATGTGTGTGTGTGTGTGTGTGTGTGTGTGTGTGTGTGTGTGTGTGTGTGTGTATAATCCCACTAACTACCCAGATATTGTGAAAAGTTTCAAGAGTTACAAATATTATCTTCCATTTAGGAATGTAAAATTTCAACTTTAGTAAGTCCCTTATGATTTCTCTTTCCTGTTTACCTTTTCATGCTTTTCTTGATTCTTATCTTTGAAAGTCAAATTTTCTTTTCAGCTCTGGTCTTTTCATCAAGAATTCTTGAAAGTCCTCTATTTCATTGAAAGACCATTTTTCCCTCTGAAGTATTATACTCAGTTTTGCTAGGTAGATGATTGTTGATTTTAATCCTAGTTCCTTTGAATTCTGGAATATCATATTAAAAGCTCTTCAATCCTTAATGTAGAAGCTGTTAGATCTTGTGTTATCCTGATTGTATTTCCACAATACTCAAATTGTTTCTTTCTAGCTGCTTGCAATATTTTCTCCTTGACCTGGTAACTCTGGAATTTGGCTGCAATGTTCTTAGGAGTTTCTCTTTTTGGATCTCTTTCAGGAGGTGATTGGTGGATTCTTTCAATATTTATTTTGACCCCTGGCTCTAGAATATCAGGACAGTTTTCCTTGATAATTTCATGAAAGATGATATCTAGACTTTTTTTTTTGATCATGGCTTTCAGGTAGTCCCATAATTTTTAAATTGTCTCTTCTAGATCTGTTTTCCTCAGTTGTTTTTCCAATGACGTATTTCACATTATCTTCCATGTTTTCATTCTTTGGTTTGTGATTTCTTGGTTTTTCATAAAGTCATTAGTTTTCATCTGGTTCATTCCGATTTTTAAAGAACGATTTTCTTCGGTGAGCCTTTGAACCTCCTCTTCTATTTGGCTAATTCTGCTTTTTTAAAGTATTCTTCTCCTTATTGACTTTTGAACCTCTTTTGCCAATTGAGTTAGCCTATTTTTAAAGGTGTTATCTTCTTCAACATTTTTTGAGTCTCCTTTAGCAAGCTGTTGAATAGATTTTCATATTTGTGCATCTCATTTCTCTTCCCAATTTTTCCCATATCTCTTCCTTGATTTTAAAAATCCTTTTTGAGTTTTTCCACGGCCTGAGACCATTGAATATTTATTTTGGATGTTTGGGATACAGAAGCCTTGACTTTTATGTCTTTCCCTGGTAAGCATTGTTCTTCCTCATCTGAAAGGACGAGAGAAGATACCTGTTCACCAAGAAAGTAACCTTAAGTAGTCTTATTTTTTCTCCCTTTATGAGCATTTTCCCAACCAGTTACTTGACTTCTGGGTTCTTTGTCAAGAGTAGGGTGTACTCTGTAAGGTCTCAGTTCCTCCAAGGTGGCACAATCAAACCTGCACACTGATCTGGGAGCAACCAGAAGGTTTTGTGCTCAGAATCTGCAAGTAGTAGAATTTCCTCTCCACACCAGCCTCACCTCTAGTTCCACTGCCAGCACTCAGGGCCGAGGTTCAGATGAACTGCTCAATTCCCCTAAGGACTTTAGGCAGATGCTGCTCAGGGTTTGAGATTCAGATCAGTTTCTCAATTTCCCCAGGGGCTTTACAATGAGGCCTCCAATAGTGGATGTCTGCTGCCTGCAGTGGGAGCCACCGCTGCCCGCTGAGACATCTGCCTCCACTGTCTGGTTATCAGAGCTATGGAGAGTGGAGGGGCGGAGACCCTCCTCTGTTCTCAGCCAGCTGAAAAAGCCGCCTCACTAACCTTGGGCTCCTGTGGGTTGAGGGATCTGCGAACTGCTGCTGCTGCTGCTGCTGCTGAGGATTCTGCCCTCGTTCTGCTCCAGTCCTCCTCCCTGTATCACACATTCAAGGCTGGGCTGGTGCAATAGATCTTTCACATCAGCCTTCCAAGTCACCCTGGACTGGAAGTCTTCTCCACTCTATCGTTCTGTGGCTTCTGCTGCTCTAGAATTTGTTGAGAGTCATTTTTTACAGGTATTTTTTGGCCTGTGGGAGAAGAGCTAGAGTATATGGGTCTTTCTACTCCACCATTTTGGGTCCACTCCCCCAGGACTTAATCTAACAAGATAAAATTTAAGATTGATGTTTAAGTCTTGTACTTGGATACAAATCAACTTTCTTTGTATAAATTGGGGAAGGCATAGATAGATAACAGTTGTTCTGAAAAATATCTGGGAGTTAAGCAGAATTAAGACCCAATAAACCTGAATTATAATGTGCCAATCAACAAAAGCTAAAGCGATTTTGGACTGCATTACATGGCAGAGGTTCAAGAACAAGGAGGCAATAGCCATAGTACACTCTGTAGAAGCCAGAGAAGGTCCAGATAAACGCAAGTAGGATGGTGAAAAGTCTTGATTTCATGTCATATGAAAATCATTTGAAGGAAATTGAGATGTTTGGCCTCATGAAGAGAAAACTGTGATGGAACGTAATTACTATTTTCAAGTTTTTGAAGGGTTGTCATGCAGAGAAGGTAGACTGGACTTGTTCTTTTTGGCTGCAGAGTTCAGAAGCAGGAGCAACGCAAAAAAGTTGTAAAAGAGAAATATTTATAGGCTTGATTTTAAAAAAATCACTAACAGTGAAAGCTGTCTAAAAATGGAATGAGGTAACTAGCAGTGGTGGGTTCCCTCTAACTAGAGGTCTTAAAGTAGAAAATGGATGATTACGATCTTATTATAGTGATTCTTTTCGTGGATGTGTTGGACTAAATGGCTACTGAGGTCCCTTTCAACTTATTTGATTCTGTGACTTTAGAAGAACCATATCACCTTTACCCAGATGTGACTTCACTGTAATCCTTAAATCAACCACAGTTTTCCTCATGACTACTTTCTGCTGTTATGTCACTTTGCCAACAAAGGTCTGTACAGTCAAAACTATAGTTTTTCCAGTAGTAATGTTTGACTGTGAGAGTTGGGCTATAAGGAAAGCCAAATGACTCAGCAGCAATGGTTTTGAATTGTGGTGCTGAAGAATACTTTTTGAGTGTGTCCCTTGGATAGCAAGGAGATCATATCAATCAATACTTAAAGAAATTAATTCAGACTATTCTTTGGAAGGACAAATACTAAAGCTGAAGTTTAAGTACTTTGACCACATAATAAGAAGATGAGACTTAATGGGAAATACCCTGATATTGGAAAAGATTGAAGGCAAAAGGAAAAGGGGCCAGCAGAAGATTAAATGAACAGATAATATCATGGAAACAATGAACATGAATTTGGACAGATTTTGCAGGATAATGGCGGATAGAGAGGCCTGGCATATTATGGTCATGAAGAGTTGGACATGACTGAGTAATTGAACAAGAAGAAGGAGGGTAAATTAGGGGAGCTAGTGGTCAAAAATAAAATTGATCTGAGAAGTTGAATAGTATCATTGGACAGATAAGAGAAATAGAGTAGGATGGAGGACAATATACAGTATGAACTTTGAATGATATCGTTCACCCTTACAGTTTGGATTCCAGCCTTGCTATTTTACTGGAACTGCTTTCTTCAGAGTTAGTAATGATCTCTTAGCTGCCAAACCCAATGACCTTTTCTCAGTCCTCATTCCCTTTGACCTCTCTGCAGCCTTTGGTGCGACTGGTCACTCACTCCTCCTTGATACTCTCTTCTCTCTAGGTTTTTGGGACAGAACTCTCTCTCCTGGATTTCCTCTTGCTTATGTGATCACTCCTCCACATCATGCTCAGTGTTCTGTCCTGGGTCTACTTTTCTTCTCCCTCTATACCACTTCACTTGATAATCTCATCAGTTCCCATAGATTTAATTGCTTTGTGCTGATGATTCTCAAATCTTCCTTTCCTCCTTCAGTGTCTCTGCTGACCTTCAGTCTTGAATCTGTCTTTCAGATATCTTAAATTGGATGTTCAATAGATATCTTAAACTCAGTTTATTTAAAACAGTACTCATCTTTTCCCCAACTTCCCCTACCTTGCCTCCCTTCCCCAGTTTCTCAGGTTTATAACCTAGAAGTCATTGTGGATTCCTCACTATCTCTCACCCCCATATCCAATCCGTTGTCAAGGCCTGCCAATTTTACATTTGTAACATCTTCTGAAAATGTCCCCTTTTCTCCCTTCACACTGACACTACTCCTTTCCAAGGCTTCTTCACCTCTGGCCTTGATTACTACAATAGCCTGCTGGTAAGTCTGCATGCTTCAAGCTTCTTTCCACTCCAGTCCTTTCTCCATTAATCTACTAAAATGATTTTCCTAAAATGCAAGTCTGATCATCTAACCCTTCTACTCAGTAGACTTGAATGGCTTTCTGTTGATTCTGGGAGCAAATACAAAATGCTCTGTTTGGCATTCAGAACCCTTCATGACCTAACACCTTCTTATCTTTCCAGTTTTCTTCCACCTTACTCCCTAAAATGTACTTTTAGAACCAATAATACTAGTCTTCTGACTATTCCTTGAATAAAACACTTCATCTCTCTGCTCTGGGCATTTTCTCTGAATGCCCCCTATGCCTGGAATTCTGTCTCTCCTCCACTCTTATTTTAAGTCCCAATTAAAATTCCATCTTCTACAGGAAGCTTTCCACAACCCCTCTTAATTCCTGTGCCTTCCCACTATTATTTCTTGTTTATCCAGCATATTTGTTGTTGTTCAGTCATTTCATCGTGTCCAACTGTTCATAACCTTATGGACCACATAGTATGCCAGGATGTTCCATCCTCTTTTACCTCCCAGAGTTGGGTCAAGCTCATATCCATTGCTTCCTTGACACTATCTGTCCATGTCCTCCTTTGCTGTCCCTTTTTCTTTGGCCTACAGTCTTTCCCAACTCAGGGTCTTTTCAAATGAGTCCCATTTTTTATTATGTGGTCAAAGTATTTAAATTTAAACTTCAGTTTTCGTCCTTCCAAAGAATAGTCTGAATTATTGTCTTTAAGTATTGACTGATTCAGTCTCCTCGATGTCCAAGGGATTCTCAAAAGTGTTCTCCAACACCACAATTCAAAACCATCACTTCTGAGGCACTCAGGTTTCCTTATAGTCCAACTCTCACAGCCATAAATTACTACTGGAAAAACCGTAGCATTTGCCGGGAAATGATGGGATCAGTTGCCATGATCTTAGGGTTTTTTTTTTTAATGTTAAGCTCAAGAAAGCTTTTAAGCTCTCATCTTTCACCCTCATCAAGAGGCTTCTTAATTCTTCTTCACTTTCAGCCATCAAAGTGACATCATGTATATATCTGAAATTGTTGGTATTTCTTTTAGCAACCTTAATTTCAACTTTTGATTCATACAACTTGTCATTCCATATGATTACTTTGCATATAAATTTAATAAAGAAGGTAATAATTTGCAGCCTTGTTGTATTCCTTTCTCAATTTTAAATCAATCCTGTATGTAGCTTGCTTTGTACAAATTTGTTTGCATATTGTCTTCTTCCTATGTATATATTTATTTGCATGTTGTCTTCATAGAAGTCCTCCTTGAGGACATGAATTGTCTTTTGCCTCTTTTTCTATCTCTACCTGGTGCATAGTAGACTCTTAATAAAGATCATTGAATTTAATTGAACACATAAAACAGAAGAGGATAGCAGAATGGATTAGAATCAGAATCTAATGTGTTGTTTACAAGAAACAAACTTAAAACCGAAAGATACATAGTATGTTAAAGTAAGGGATTGAAACAAAATTTATTATGCTTCCCTTAAAGTAAAAAAAGTCAGGAATTGCAGTCATGATCTCAAACAAACAAAAACAAAAATAGTCCTGATTAAAAGGGACAAACAAAGTAACTACATTTTACTGAAAGGTACCATCAATAAGGAATCAATGTCAATATTGATCTACATTAAACAGAATAACATCCAGATTTTTTCAATTAATGTATTTGTTTTCAGTTTTCTACAGTCACTTCCATAAGTCTTAAATTTTGTCCCCCCACCAAGATGGTATGCAATCTTTTATGGGTTCTACACATACATTCTTATTAACCATATTTTCACTTTAGTCATGTTGCTTAGAAGAATTAAAACTAATAGGAGAAACCATGAGAAACACCAAACCACAACATAACACAAGAGAAAATAGTCTGCTTCATACTGCATTCTGTTTCCATAGTTCTTTTTCTCTCAATGTCGATGGCAATTTGCTTCAAGAGTTCTTTGGGAATGTTTTAGGTCCTTGCATTGCTGTGAAGGGCTAAGTCTACCAGAAAAATTCCTCCCACACTGTGATTGTTACCGTGTACAATGTTCTCCTGGTTCTGCTTTGTTCACTCAACATCAGTTTCTTGGCCCAAATTCTTAAAGGAAAAGTTAAATGAATTACAGACAGGAAATACAGTAAAAACATAACATTGGAGGACTTCAACTTACCTCCCTTAGACCTAGATAAATCTAATTATAAAGTAAACAAGAAAGAAGCTGAATGTAATTTTTGGAATTTGATAGACCCCTAAAGAATATTGAATGAGAATAGAAAGGAGTGTATTGATTTTTCTACGACTCCTTCTTAAATTTGATTGTTTGATTGATTCATAAAATATGATGAAAGCATAAAAATCTCACAAATTCAGAAAAGTAGAAATATTAAATGCATCATTTTATTGTAATACAATAAGATTACATTCAATAAGGGATTCTTTAAACATGATAAGAGTTAATTGGAAACTAAATTACTTAATTCTAAATGATGACTGAGTCAAAAAACAAATCATAGGAACATTCAGTCATTTCATTAGTGATGATGGCAACAAAGAGACAATATACCAAAAATGGCATGAACCAGCAAAAGAAAAACTTAGAGAAAAATGTGTTTCTTTACATGCTTATATTAAAAAAATGTTTTTAGCAGATCTTTTTGCATTGGCAAAGAATTGGAAGGTAAAAGGATGCCTGTAAATTGATGAATGAATAAAGAGGTTATGGTATACAAATTTGATACAATACTATTATATACTTTTATAAATGGATGCAAAGTGAATTCGTCAGAACTAGAACAGTTTATACAGTTGCTCCAATATTGTAAAAATAATCAATCTTGACAGTCCCTAGTAACTCAGATCAGTACAATGACCAACTGATATTCCAAAGGATTCGTGATGAAACATGCTATCCAATTCCAGAGTACAAGTGAAATATATTTTATTCTCTTTATTTCTTTTTCCTTTTTCAGGAGAAGTGTGGTAGTGTAGGAAAAGACATTGATATTTGTTTTACATGAATATATATTTGTAATAGGTTCTATTTTTTCTTGGTTTCTCAATGAGTAGGATAGGGGAAGGGAGAGATTTTGGAATGGAAAGCAAAATAAAGTTGAATTAAAATTTTTTTTTTAAATTTTCAAGCACATTTTCATCCCTACAGTAAGAAAGAAAAATAAAAACCCAAAGATCAATAATTCTTCACTAACAAATTGTGAAGTATCTCATAGGATAGGGATTCTATTCTGGTCATTGAAACAACAAAAATATAACAAAGATTTAGCCCTTGACCTGGAGATTCTTAGAATTTCCCGTAATCCTCATGAAATCTATGTTTTTAGATCTGGATCTGTTACATTCCAATTCCTAATAGGGAACCTCTGAAAACAGAAAATTTAAGTCTTTTTCCAAAAAAAATACTTTATGATTCTATTGTACAACCTTTTTTGAATTTTTGCTTAATATGCCACTTTTCTAATGGGGGTAAAGATCTAGCTGCTGAGAATTGATTGCAAATGGGCTTTGGCTTAAGCACTGCCCTTTTTTGTTTTCTTTCTTTTAGGTTTTCCATTGAGTAAAGAGATTCTATTGAAATTTGAAGCATATGGCTTCCAAATTAGAGTATGTTTGTCCATTTTGGTGTTCATGTTTATTTTATATATACTTATATTTCTGTAGGATAACAAACAGCTTGGTAGAATCTATAATAGCTGAATAATTTAATATTAAAGCCAGGGTGACATAGTTTCAGGTAGGACAACTAGGAGACAAAGTAGATAGAGTGTTAGACCTGGAGTCTGGATGACCTGAATTCAAATTTGGCCTTGGATGCTTACTAGCTGTTGGAACTTAGGCAAGTCACTTAACCCTGTTTGCCTCAGTTTCTTCATGTCTAAAATGATGTGGAGAAGTAAATGGCAAACCACTCCAGTATCTTTACTAAGAAAATCCCAAAAGGGGTCATGAAGAGCTGGATATGACTGAAAAACAATCAAACAACAACCACAGCAATGACAACAAAAACAGTTTCTGTAAAAGGAAATCATGCCTAACTAATCTATTAGAGTTCTTTGAGTTTTAAAATATAATTATGTATTAAAGGGAACTGATAGGTATAATCTGTTTATAGCTTCAAAATGTTTTTTGACAAGATTCTGCAGGAAAAACTTTTTAAAAATTGACTCACCCTAGAACTGAGATAATTACTTGTCAGTCATAAGGATCTAGGTTAGACTCTGGAGACAAAATATAGAAACAAACAGATGTCTGATTGGGAGTTATATGAACTTTAGGGTTCCCTAGGAATCCTACTTAGATTAATCCTATTTAATATTTTTATAATTTCAAATAGAGAGTTCTCCAGGTTCATCGATAGTACTAAGCTCTTTCAAGTGCTGAAAAACCAATTTAGAGACAGCTTATTAAAAAAAAGTGCTGGACATAAAATCAGGAAACCTGGCTTCTGCTACTCACTGTATAACCTTGGTAAGTTGCTTAATTGTTTAATTTGTAAAATGAGAATAATGTTTGCACTATTTGCTCCACAGAGCTTTTTGTGAGGCAAGTACTTTGTAAACTCTAAAACGCTGTAGTCTAATAGATAAAAGGCCAACCATGTTGTCTAGAGAAATTAGGTTCAGGTTCTCCCTCTGATACATAGTAGCTGCATGATCCGAGGGAAGTCACTTATTTCTCATTTGAAGAACGAATTGTCTATTAAGTTCTGGCGTTTTGGACAGGAAGCTCTGGAAATCCCTTACTTCATTGAATGACTTTCTCCTTGCCTGAAATGTTATTCTGAACTTTGCTGGGTAATTGATCCTTGGTTGTAGTCCCAACTCCTTTGCCTTATGGAATATTGGGTTCCAGTTCTTTCGATC
>JAQQSK010013066.1:0-11623 GCA_028658325.1 Potorous gilbertii | reverse complement strand
TTTGCCCAAGATTGATGACCTACCAGAAATCACTACCCTTTTATATGAAGCAATTTGTGGCTGAGTTAATTAAGTCTGCTTTACTCAGAGTTCTAAGACAATACTGTCAAACTCAAACAGAGATGCGGGCTGATAAACCATACTTAAGAATCCCTATGGGACACATGTTAACTTAGACAACCATATGTTATTTATATATTGTTATATTTTTATTTATTTTGTTAAATATTTCCAAATTACATTTTAATCTGGTTCAGACCACACTTGGTCTGAGGGCCACGTGTTTGACACCTCCATTCTAAGAGAAACAGTTACTTTGACTCAGATTCCTGAAACAGATGTTCATTCTGAAATGACAAGCTATAGTACACTAGGGAAACATGGGTGTCAGAATCCATTTGCGATTAAGTGACAAAGATAGTCTATCTGATCACTGACAGAAAATGAGAATTTGATTACTGAACCTAAAAGTTAAGTGGCTGTTAAAAAGGACCCAGAGTTTGAACAAACATAAGGAGAGAAAGAAGAGGGTGAAAGGTTATATTTCAGAAGTGTATCAGTTAAGCTTGAATCAGGAAATGAAACAATTGGTATTGAAGTTACAGTAAATTCAACTGAGCAGAAGCACAGCTTAAAAGCAGAGAATCAGAAAAGTCACCCAGCAGATCAACTAATTTGCCTAAGATATCAATACCAACACAGTGAGAATATGTGGATCAACTCAGATTACCATTAGAAGCATCTGTTCTGCACAGGAGCTACATTTACCAAGTATCTTCTATTTTCTCTGAGATAGAAAATGGACACTAAAGTTTATAGTTCCTGAGTAGTGAATTAACTGAAGCACACAGATTTTCCTCACTCATGTGATACCTGGCCAAATTTCTCTAAGTATGTATCTGCTCTCCTCCCACAGATACTGTGTGTACTGGAGGAAGAGTGTGACCCAGATCTATGTATTATTTCTGCATATGCTTTAATATGAGTATCTGCACTGTGATTTTTATTTCTTTTTACTTAATGTTTGGTGAACAGTTATATTTAAGATCCAAAATCTTTACCATTGTGGATAACTTATTCGTAAAAATGGAAACACTTCAGTGGGAGCTCAGGAGCTGAAGTGGTGAGTAAGGGAGGTATATTTTCCCACAACAGCGTTACTTCTAGGACCATGAGAGTATTTAAAGGTAACTTCATAGTGGTGGTGCTTCCCTGGTAACCTACACCTGCTGATTGGAGGACACAGCTCAGAGAAAGAAAGCCTGCCCAGGGACAGCCCTGTATGAGAGATATGAGTGTCCCAGTACGGGTGGTCTACTTCCATGCATACATTACTTTATGATGCTAAGTTGCAGATAAAATATCGATCGGCGCTGACAGAGGAAATTCCTCCCTATGCTGATAAGATATCCAATCTAATGTTAAAAAAAATTTTTTTTAAATCCAAGTTCATGTTGAGGTTATGACACTAACTCGTTCTGTAACCCTGAATAAGTCATTTTCATTCCTTGAGCCTCATCAGTAAAGGAGTTGATAACAACCTGATTCCATATTTCACAGAATTGCTACAAGGAAATCTCTTTAAGCAAAATCCGTGTAGACGTATGAATTGTTTCTTGTACCTGCTTCTCAAGGTTGTTGTGGAGAGCTTTGTAAATATCAGAACCCACTGGAAACAGAGTAGTTATCACTATTACTCCAATTTTCAAATAGGATAATAGTTCCTCTTTATTTCAGCGTTCCTTCCAAGGAGGCAAAGAGAAAGCCCGCTTCTCAGGGCTGTAATCCAAGATTCCATACTCGGGCAGTAAAGCAGCTAACCCCTCCAGGGCAGATCATCTCTCCTGTGAACGTCCCAATGTCAGAGGTTAAGAGGGCTGCAGGAGGAGAGATGACCCATGGAGATATAAAGATTGCCTGAGTAAAATGGATTTTTTTTTAGCTAAATGGGAGTCAAAAGGACAGAGAGCACCAGTTTTAAGCAAGGAAAAGCATCAGTGTCTAGAGACCAGAGCCCTGGAGGGTTGTCCAGATGGCAAAATGAATCTGCATATACACTGTGCTGAATTGTAGTAGAAGCTGACAAAATGAGGCCAGTGAACCCTGGCCTGGAATTTAGCTCTTTGAGAGCATCCAAAGGTGGT
The DNA here is from genome assembly GCA_028658325.1 of Potorous gilbertii. Classification (NCBI taxonomy): domain Eukaryota; kingdom Metazoa; phylum Chordata; class Mammalia; order Diprotodontia; family Potoroidae; genus Potorous; species Potorous gilbertii. The sequence continues at coordinate 9,479 of JAQQSK010013066.1, read as the reverse complement.
CATGTGACACTATGTATTCACAGGAAAGATCCTGAGCTGACTGGTTGTACTTCTATTGCTATAGCCCAGATCTCCTTTGGTTGAACAAGGAGATAGAGAAATAGCAAGTTAAGGCCCATCAAAGAGATCAGGAATGAATGAGTGAATGAATGGATGGTTAGTGAGATAGATATATGGATGAATGAATAAAGGAATGAAAAAACTTTAAGTATTTAATAGGTACCAAGCATTATGCTAAGCATAGGGGATACAAGGAAAAAAATATACAGTTGTTATATATATATAAATAACTCTGGATAATTTTAGAATGTGTCATGTCAGTCTGAAGACAGTTCACCTTCAAATAGCGGCTTTACACTTAAAATGAGATCTCTTTGAAAGGGGAAAAAATACATATCTAGTAACACCATGAAAAATGCTGTAACGGTAAGAGCACTGGAATTGGAATCTGAATATGTGAATTTGAATCCTGGCCCATTGACTAGCCGTGTGAGGTTGACCAAATCACATCCACTCTGGGTTCCAGTTTCCTCATCTCTGAAATGAAGATTTTCCTTTCCAATTCTACATTCCATGATCCACAGATCCTATAATTTGAGGAAACATTGTTACATGAAGAAAATCTAATTACTAAGAAAGTTAATTTTATACTTAATTAAATGTAAATATTTAATTTCACTTGTATCATGATGGCTATATTCACTTGCAATCCTTGTGCTATCACTTTCATCTTAACCCTTGATACCAAGAAGAAAACAACTGCACTCAGGCTTTGTACGCACCAGAAAGAATACTGGATTTGGAGCCAGGAGACTGGAATTCCAATAGAAGATCTGCTTGTAAATTCTTACATGAACATAGGAAAATCTCTCTGAGACCTATAGATGAAGTCTCATCTAAAATATGAGAAGAATAGACCATGACCATTAAAGTCCCTTCCTGCTTAGGGTGAAAATAACAGAGTGTATTTGGGCCGACATAATGACTCCGTTTTTGACAATATGTCAAAAATTGAGAGATATATAATTTCCACATGTATCCTACACAAAACTGCCCTGAGCAACAGCCTTTCAGAATTACAATCAAATGCCAGGACCTGAAGCTGTGCCATGATGTCCTTGAGCCACCCACATATTTATAAAATCATCAGCCACGGTCCGCTTTCCCTGTCATCTCCTTCTGCATAAAATCATGTTTTCATGGAACCAATTAATAGCGTTAGGCAGGCCATGCCTATGTTTGGGTGGAGCACCATACCCAAAGGGACATGATGGTTATTATAACAAGAAAAATACCATCAAGAGTATCTCTACATTTCTTCAGCACTGTAAGGCAACAAAGTACTTTTTTACAACAGTCCTATGAGGTAAGATAATACAGTTATTAGTCCCACTTTACAGATACAAAATAGAGAGTAAGAAAAGTTAAGTGATTTGATCAGGGTTAACAGCTGGTGCACTTCGAGCATGTGTCTCAAATTCAAGGATTCTAGCAAGGCAAGTCTTCTTTATACTATATATATGGACCAGGACTCTTTTAAATAAAGGCATAGTCAACGTAATATAGCCCAAATCAATACTCCCTTATAATAAAGCTACTAACATAGGGGAGCCATCATAAAATTGTGAAAGCACAATGTAACATCATCAAACTGATGGCCAAAGATAGCTGGGATTCTGGGATAACTGGTGATGATATCTAGTATCAACTCCATTACCATATCTACCTAATGTCTCACTCATAATTTCCTATCCTGCCCTCCAAAATATTATGTTTTCATTATAGCCACTGATGATGTTCAGGAAGGCATGCCTGAATAAGAATTCTAGGAAAAGATAGGTACCTCAGCTCTGCTTAGTATTTACTAAAAATGACGAAAGTGGGAAGGGGTTTAAAATTCACTAGAAAGGATTAAGATGAAACTTTAAGAAGAGCCTCATGAGTTAGGATTTGAACCCAGACCAATGCTTTAAAACACAGTTATTTCTACTATACCACACTGTAATTCTCTCAAGGCTCCAAAGTGCTATAGGAGCTTAGGAAGAGGGTGATCGTTTTTGGCATAGGCAGCTTTTAAACTGGAATATGAAGGGTGGGCAGGAGTAGAACAGCTAGAGATGAGAGAAAAGAGCATCCCAGAAGAGGAGAAACCATGAGTACAGACACAAAGAAAGATGTGAAGTCCAAATAAAACTTGAATTACCTAGAATACTTGGTGGCTAAAGGAGAGTAGGAGGATAAGAGAATGAAAAGGGAGATTTGGCAAAACATGGTGGGTTTTGCATCTCGTAAAGGTAAAAGAGCTTCTACTTTATTCTACAGGTGATGAAGAACTATTGATCATAACTGAGTCAGAGTTGGTGTAATCAAAACTCCCGGCACTCATCTTTACCAGAGAGTTTGATTTAAGATCTACTTGGGCAGAATTACCGAATATTAGAGCAGGAAAAGATCTCACCCTCAGTAGCCATCTGGTCTAAGTCATACGTCCAAAGGAATTCCTCCTACAACATACCCTACAAGCAATCAGCCAAACAGTGCCTAGCACATGGTTTTATTGTTGCTCAGTCATGTCTGACTCTTTGTGACCCCATGGACCATACATAGCACTTCAGGCCCTTCTATACTCCGCCATTTTGTAAAGTCTGTCCAAGTTCAAGCTTACTGTTTCCATGATACCGTCTATCCATCTCATCATCTACCATCCCCTTTTCCTTTTGCCTTCAATCTTTCCCAATATTATGGTATTTTCCAATGAGTCCCATCTTCTCATTACGTAGCCAAAGTATCTAAGCGTCAACTTCAGTATTTGACCCTCCAGTGAATAGTCCAAATTAATTTCCTTACGTATTGATTGATTTGATCTCCTTGCTGTCCAAGGAACTCAAAAGTTAGAACCATAGTTTGAAAGTGTTGATTCTGTGGCACTCAACTTTCTTTATAATTTGACTCTCACAGTCATACATTGCTACTGGAAAAATCATAGCTTTGACTCCATGGGCCTTTGTTGGCAAGATGATGTCTCTGTTTTTTAGTATGCTGTCCAGATTTGTCATAGCTTTCATTCCAAGAAGCAAGAGTCTTTTAATAGTAGGTGTTTAATAAATGGTAGTTGATTGACTGACTTCCTGGTCATCCAACCTCAACATGAAGAACTCCAATGAAAATCCCACTCTTTCTTAATGCAGCCCATTGTACATCTAAATAGTTCTAATTAGTGGGAAATTGTAGCCAATTAAAATATATCATTTCAGCTAAGAATAGTGGGCATACTTAAGGTTCAGCTATTGTCGATGTTCTTAACAGACCAGGAGCCTACCAAAATTTGAGGATAAGTAGTGTAACTGAGGAAGATTGCCACCAAGGAAAAGTACCTCTTGATACCTCATACCCCTGGCTTTTGGTTCTGCCCTCTGGAGCTCAGGGGGAGAGTAATCCCTTTTCCACATGATAACTCTTCCAATATTAGGAAATAGTCCTCATATCCTTCCTCCCCTAAAGCTTTCTCTTTTTCAGACTAAAAGCCCCTCCCTACTTCCTTCAAGTGACCCTCACAAAAATTCCTTTTATGCAGCGTATTTGTGTGTATGTGTGTGAGATAAGTTGTTCTGATTAAACACATTAACTCCAGCAGTTATTCTGAGTAGTGTCCATTCTTCCAACTCCCTTGACATACAGGCAGATGAGTCGATGAATTAACTTTGTGGCTAAGCATATATAATTCAATTAGTGATAGTTGTGTTTGTAATAAGGGAATTGTAGAGTGTAGAAAGTGATGGAAATTGTTCTTGTCTGCAAATGACTTTGCTCCACCACTTACTCAAAAAGGAGCTAACAATTGTCCCAGAAATGTTACCTGTCCTCTCTCATTAAGAGGGGCCACAAGGGTTAAATCTCTCCCCTTGCCCCCTACCCCTTTTGGCTCGGCTCTGCTCTGACAGATGTTAGTCTGAGGCTGTATCACAGAGATGGGGGTTGCAGTGTGGCAGGGAAAGGAAGAAGAGGTAGGGAAAATGGAAATGGCAAGCAGGGGGAATGGTTCACCCAGTATCTACGTGTCTTCACTGGACTTACAAAAAGTAGGCAGAAGCATCAGGATGGCTAGTGTCCGGCAAAAGCCAGGGACAGATGGAGATTTAGATTGGTGAGCCCCAGGGGAACTGACCAGCGTTTCTCTTATCTTGTATGGCATCAAGCACGCTGTCAACATTCCACACAGGATAACAGCCCTAGACCCAATCCACCTGTTAAAAATAAATCCGGATAATAAATTTCCTTTGGCTGAGACTGCCAGGGAAGGGGAGACTTAACCCTTGAAAAGAGGATGATTTATGGGTGAGACTATAAGGTGGCATCACAAGCCCACTGCTTCTTACCTGAACGAATAGAGGCAAGTCTCTCCCAATTATAGACCCTCACTTTCCCTATCAACATAACCACTTGTTGTGACTCAAAATAATAACAGCTAACATTTATATAGCATTTTAATGTGATCTTCCAATTTACCTATCTAAGTACTTCTCCAGGAAAATATTGTATGAACAAGAAAATACTGTAGAGATGTGCTATATGTGTTTGTATAGACAATACATATGTGAAAGGTATGCATGCATATACATATATAATATGCATGCTTTATAGGTAAATATATAAATATTTCATATGTACATTGTTTTATATAATTATATTATATATGAACTGCATAATATTTACCTTATATAATCATGGCATATATATATATGATGATTATGTACATCATGCATATGTGTATGTATTATGTATAATCTGTATGCACATATTTCATACATTTATGTACGTATATAGAATACATATATATGCATCTGTAGTGCCCTTCTTTGTTATCTCCAGTGCGTATAGTGACTGCCTGAATGACTGATTTTATTTGGTGAGTGGTGATTTCAATCATATAGGGAAGTCTCAGAAAGGACCCTCCTTCTACCAAAGGCAACTTATGCACATGCTCTAAAAATGTATCATCTTAGACAGCTGTCTTGGTCACTGGGAATTATCCCCATAGAGTTGTTATGAGGAACAAATTAAATAATATATAGGGAAAGTATTTTGCAAACCTTAAAATGCTGTATAAGTGCTAGCTGTTGTTATTTTGAATCACAAGTGGTATTTGAAGTCAGGTCTTTGTGAGTCTGAGACTATATATCCTTTACTCCTAGTGTAGTCTAGTATGGTGGCCAGAGAGCCAGCTTTCAAATTGACAAGAACTGAATTCCAATCCTGCTTCTCATACCTCCTGGCTAGCTGAGCCAGAGCAAGTCATCTAACATCTCTGACCCCAAGCAACTCTTTCAGACTCTAGATTACAGAGAACCACCTTCTCATGCTGACAGAGGGAGTTGGGGCTATGAAAGGGAGAGAGATGTGGGAATTGCTAACATAATGAAATCTTAGGTCCAGACCAAAAAATGCATGATAATTGGCCCTCCACTCAAACACTATTCCAGTATACCCTTAAAAGTGTGGAACTGACCCTCTCTCTTTGAAGGCTAGGCCAGCATAGTGAATAGGTTTCTGATAATAATATAGCCCCTAGAAGTGCTGAAGTCTGCCCAATACTAAGTGAATTTACACATACAATTACAAGCTGCGTTTTCCTCCCTGAATAAAATCAAGGCTACTTTAGCCATCCCCTCCAATGCCTCATCATGACTGGAAGGGGACCTGATATACCATCCAACCATTATGCCAGCAGATCTTGTGGTAGGTCCTTTCAAGTCAGAGCAGCTCCAAGAGCATGTCCAGTAATCTAGTCTAGACCAGGGGTGGTGAACCTGTGCCCTTGAGGCCACCGGTGGCTATCTGAGTCCTCAAATGTGGCCCTTTGACTGAATCCAAACTTCACAAAACAAATCCTTTATTAAGGATAATGGACACCATGCCACAAAAGGCTCAGGTCCAAGAGGCTCAGCCCCCATAGACCATCAGGTGATGGATTTTTTTTCAGCCACAGCAATTGGCAAATTAGCAAATGAGGAGTGTTTGAGGTCTGGAATGGCAGATTTGGCCACAGCAATGAAGTCATGGATCTCTGAGGTAGGGAAATCAGTATTGATTGGTAAATTACTCTCTAGACCAAGGGTTTTTAATCTGGAGTCCATGAATTTTTAAAAAATATTTTGGTAACTGCATTTCAACAGAATTGCTTTTGATTTCTTTTATAATCCTATTGATTTTATTTTATGCATTGAAAAATCATTTTTCTAGGAAGGGGTCTAGAGGCTTCACCAGACTGCTAGAGGAGTTTATAACAAAAAGACTAAGAAAGCTTGCTCTGGAGACATTCTTTGCCCCAATGAGCAGAGGAATGGGTGTGAAGCCAGGATACCTGGGTTGAAGACTATGCTCCAACACTTTTGTGGCCTTACCCTCCCTTCAAGGTTTAGCTTCATCACACCCCCCTACATCATCATCATTACCATCATATTTATATATGGTTTTAAGATTTGCAAATAATTACATCATTCTGTTCTTACAACAACACTGAAATATGCTATTATTAACCCATTTTCATTAGGTAGAAAGAGGTTGTGACTTGCCCAGGGTCACATAGCTAATGGTGTCTGAGGAAGAATTTGAACTCAGAACCAATGCATCAGTCAGGTCCTGTGCCACCTAATTCCCACCTAAGGGCTTTCCATATGTCCCTCATCACAGATGTTAGTGTTTTCTTTAAATTACTTTATGTTTGTTTATTCTGTGTGCATTCTATACTCTTCCATTTGCTCACCCTCAAAAGTTTCTTAAAGGTAGAAACTATTTTGGGTAGAGATTGGCATCTGTATCTCAAGACCTTTCCTAATATATGCAGTAGCCTGCATATATTAGCACCCAATTGTAAGTGTTGAATTAAATATCATATATTCTGGGGGCAGATCTCTTAATATTTATAAGATGAATTTACCTCATCTGTGAAATGGGTAGGAATACTCTTATTGTCAGTTTAAATCTCACAAATTCAAACTTCTACTGAGGTTTAAAATCCAAAAGCACTTTCTTCACAACGGCCCTGTTAGGTCAGTCGGTGAAGTTCTAAGGGTAGAAATGACTTGCCCAGGGGTAACGTAGCAAGTAGATGTTAAGGTTGCTTGCGAACTGTAAAGCAGCACAGAATTTTAGGCTACTCCCTTTGGCACAGTCTCTGGCACTGTTTCTAGATACACCAGAGTATCCTTGACCTCGGGGTTGCTGCACAGTCCAGATGGCCTTGAGCCAGACTTATCACCATCCCCAAGAAGCATTGCCTTACCATGGGAGCCATGTTGACAGAACCTCTACCCTCTTGGAACATTTTCTAAAAAGCACAACAAAGACAGTATGAGTTTCGAGGCCACCTTGGCTCCGACTCGAGGAAATGTCATGTGGAGATAACGGCAGGGGAGTGGGACACTAGATAATTGATGGTTTAATATTTATGGAAAATTCACTTGCAAGAAATGTGGGTCTTATAGAGTAGCAATTTATATTCCATATGGGTAGCAGGGACCTTAGAGGTGGGAAAGGAGATTGTTTATGGGGAGAACCCTAATTGCAGAACTGGTCAATTGATTGTAAAGTGGAGAGACTGAAAATTCTCAAATCTCAATTTCCTCTGAAGTTACCAGATACCTCCATTTCTCTCTAATGCTTATTTTCATTATTCAAGATTTTGCATTCTAAAGAAGTTAGGAATCATGAACTTGAAAAATTCGAGGTGGAAGGCTGTTAGAACATAAAATGGAAGAATCTGAAAATGGAGAATATCGACATCAATTTAAATTTCCTTTGATAAACATTCCTTAGGTACTTATTCTGTGTCAGGCACTATACTGGGGAATACAAGAACTAGGAGAGAACCTGAAAGGAGGTAACAAAATATAAGAGCCAGCAGGGCTCTTTAAACAGAATGAGAATTTTGGAACTGGAAAGGATATTAAAACCTAGAATGTTAGATAAAGAAGAGACCTCAGAGATCATCAGTCCAGGGGTCCTTAATCTTTTTTGTGTCCCAAATTTCCTTGGCAATCTAATGAAGTCAATGGATTCCTCAGAATAATGGGGGAGGTGGGTTAATAATTGACAGAAATACTATACTTTAGTTATAGGAGAGTAAAGAGAAAGATGTATTTTTTTTCTCATCCAGGTTCACAGGACCCCTGAACCAGGTTAAATCCCCCTTATCTAGTCCCAACTACCTAATTTGAAAGATGAGAAAACTGAAGTTCAGGAAGAGATCTAGAAATAAGAATGCCATAGATGATGTTCACAGAGTCATCTTGAAGTAATCTAGATGTAATCTAGAACTCCCAGGGTCCCTTTTCTAGGGAAGGAACTCTGAAATTCTATAGTTCTAGCCTATGGAAATCTAGGGAGCTAATAATATCAGAGTGATATCATCTGTAACAACTCATATATAATAAATGTCACATTGTTATAAATAAACTAAAAGAGAAGGGAAATGACTTTCCCAAGAAGGTAGGTACCCTTTTCACAAATGACTCAGCTGGGATTTGAACCCAGATCCTCTGACTTTCAGATCTAGTCCCCATGCTGCTCTACCAGGCTAACACCTTCAGGAAAGGGAAGTGACCATTTCAGGGATGGTGGCAGGTATCAAATTCAGTCCAAAAAAGCCCAGAAAGCAAGATGATGTTTTTTTATTATTTATCTAATACATGCTGATGTAATTTTCAGACGTTTAGTATCACAGCTTCACTTCCCACTCATCTCTCTTCTTCACACTAATTACAAATGTGCTAAAATGTCAATGACCAGTATCCTTTTCCTATACTGTAATGTTGTATTTTAGGGAAGCAGCAGATTCAATAAAAAGTCAAGTTCCATAGAGACCATCAGAACAAAGGGCCAGAAATCTGGAATGTACCTAACCTTCCTACCGCCTACAATAATCCTCAAGACATGGTCAAACTCTTTTACTTCTTAGAGGTATTGTGCTGTAGAAGAAATAGTACTGGTCTCAGAGCCAGTTAACCCAGGCTTCAGCCCCAGAATCAGAATAACTTGACCTTGGCATAAGTCTCTTGACTCTCAGTTCCTTGATTAAAAAGTGGGGGCAATAATCCTTGCGCCACGTATCTCACAAAGTTGTGAGGAAAGCATTTTGTAAACCCTACTATGTCACAGAAAATGAATATTGTTGTTATGCGTGTTAATAATGCCACCACCTAGGAAGCCACCTTATTTCTACATCACAGGTATAAAGAAAGGTAAAGTTCTAAAGCACAGGAGCCATCGTATAATAGGATTTTCTAGCTGGAAGGGACACTAGAGACTCTCTAATCCAAATGTGAGGCAGCTAAATGGTGCAGTCAATACAATGCAGGACCTGGAGTCAGGAAAACTAACCTTTCTAGGTTCAAATCCAGCCTCAGACACTGGCGGCGTGATTCTGGGCAAGTCACATTTTTGTTTTGTTTGCCTCAGTTTCCACATCTGTAAAATGATCT
>JAQQSK010013065.1:0-11624 GCA_028658325.1 Potorous gilbertii | reverse complement strand
AAGTTTTAGGACCAACTGTTGAGTTTTGTTCTTGCTACTAGGAAATAAGAAATACAGGTAATGGGGAATAGAAAGATATCTGGCCCTACAGGACAAAAGAGAAGATGGGGTAAGGGGAAGGGAGGGATGATAGAAGAGAGGACAGATTGGTGATATAGGTAATTAGAATGTCCAGTGTATCGGGGAGGGGGGAGGGGACAAATGGGGAGAAAATTTTGGAACCCAAAATCTTGTGAAAATAAATGTAAAAAATTAAATAAATTTATTTAAAGTAACCAAAAAAAAAATAAATATTGAAGGATCAAAAAAAAAAGAAATATCTTATTTTATGTGGTATATGTTTTCATAAAATCATAAATATTAGAAAGGGAAGGTATCTGAGAAGTCATTTTTGTTAACTGCCTCATTTCATAGATAAGGAAAAAAGCTCCCAGGGGATTCAAGTAATTTTTCATGGATCCCTAGGTGGTGAGAGGCAAAGTTGAGAGTCCAACCCGGACTCCATGTCCAATGTACTTTCTGATACATGATGCTGCATATGAATTTATAGTCTCAATAAGTGTATGGTTTTGTAATATATTCTTATTAGAACAGTCCAATGAACACTAGCGTTATAGCCCAAAGACTTTGTTTTCCATTGTTGTAAACTGTACGAGCATGACTCACACACAGCCAAACCTTGTACCTTAAGTTCCAATGCATTTTTCCTTATAGTACGGGGCCTGCAAGCAATTTCCATACGAACATTCTTAGGTCTTCGTTTGCTTTGATTGGATTTACCACGTTCTGTGTCACATTGTTATTATTGATACTCTTCACCTTACACGAGGCTAAGATCTCAACAAGGTCAGGAACTGTTCAGGTAGAAGTTGGGAAAGAAGAACTTAAAGGTTCCATAAAAAATTCAAGAGACTGGAATTCTAGGGTTACTGTTAAAAGTTGTTGCCTTTCATGCGCAAGTGTTCTTGTATGGCTTTGAGTCATGGACCATTGCAGTGCTCCAAAGAATCAAATATTAGCATTAGCTAGAATTCATTTGAAATGTCCATGGTGGATGAGGGAATGCTGAAATATGTGACAAATACTGATCTTTAAAGAACTGGAACAAATATGAACAGGGAAATTTATGAGCTAAAAGAGAGCAATTTTGGCCAAAGAGGAGGAATAATATATGACAAATTGGCAGACTGAGTGGTTAAATCTGAAGCAAAGAAGATGGAACGTAGTATTTTTGGTGGAATCTAGATACAAAGTACATGGAAAAAAATCTCCAAGAATAACTGAGAAGTTTTTGAAGAGTTGTCCTCTACATCAGCAAAAGGAAACATCCAGAATCTTTGCAATTGAATATCCTCAAAGTATAGCCAGTTTTGATGACACAGTGTCTACAAACTCTATCCTGCTAAAGCATTGCCAGCTTTTAAAAAATATATTTTTTCTTTCACTCTGAGTTTTCTTTCACTTATTAGCTGTCTATTCCGTGCCCAAGCACTGTGCTAGGCACGGGTGATACCAATGTAAGTGAAACTGTCTCTACTCTCACAGGGATTACAAAAACTAAGAGGAGTTGGGAAAAACTTCCTATGAAAGATGGGATTTTCGTTGAGACTTAAAGAAAATGAAAATATTCAGTGTGTAGAGATGAGGGAGTGTATTCTAAATATGACAGAGAACCAAAGAGAAGTCCTGGAGCTGAGAGCTGCAGTATGTTGTCTCTGGAGCAGCCAGGAGGTCAGTTTCACCAGGACTGAAGAGCATGGTAACTTGTGAGAAGACCAGGGATGGAGAATGAGGATAGGTTGCAAAGTGCTTTGACTATCAAACAGAGCATTTTGTTTTTGATCGTGGAGATAATAGGAAGCCACTGGAGTTTATTTAGTGTGTGTGTGTGTGTGTGTGTGTGTGTGTGTGTGTGTGTGTGTAGGAGTAAAGTTGTTTGGGTGACAAGATCAGGCTTGAATTGCAGAAAAATCACTTTGCTGAACAAAGGAGAGAGAACATAGAATTTTAATTCAAGTCTGAACATGCCTCTGAACTGTAAATGTAAATATAATGTAAAAGGTTCCTAATTGACTCTGGATCAAAATATAAGAAAACACTTTTTGTTCAGCAGCAAAACTTCCCAGATTTTGCACCAGTTTCTCTGTCCAGACAAATTAAACATGAACTCCCCTCAGACACTCCCTTCTTCAACCAAACTGGCTTACTTGACTATTCTCTATATATGGGTGAAAGCCAGCCTCCCACTGCTGAAACTTTCCATGGGTTTTGCCTCACACCAGAAATTCTCTCCTTCCTTATTTCTGCTTCTTGACTCTCTCACTCCTTGAAAAATCTCATCTATATTACAGTTACATGCAAAATACCTTTCTTAACCCATCTACTTCTTTTTGGAACCCACTCATCCCAATATTTTGCCTTTCTGGGTATTTCATACTGACACACATGGTATTTGTATAGTTTATTGTAAAGAATACTATTTTAGGATATCTAATAATAGGATAAGAAACATCTAAATATCCAAGCTATTTTTAATCTTCACATCAGAAAGGAAATTAGAAGGTTAGATAGGGACGGGTAAAAGGTAATCTCACCTGAACTACCCATTGAACCGAGAAGAAAACTGAAACCAAAAAAGATGTGATTGACGTCAATATCAATAAGTGAATTACTGAGCCAGGTCATAAACCTCAGTTCTTCTGACTCCTAAAACCTTCTGGCTTCCTCGGTTGGTTTTTTCAGAGGTTAAACCACTGATGACCCGAGCTCTCATACTGCAACCTCTCTGATAGCAAGCCCTAGGTTCCCCAGTCCTTCTTGCTCTCTCACCTTAGCTCAGAAGGTTAATAAAATGAAATTAGAAAATTCTCTCATCATACGAACAGCTCTTTCAATATAAGGAAATCTAGTGAATGGGAGAAAGGCTAGAATTCAGGAAAATTCAGGAAACAGTGCAACATAACAGCTTCCCTGAAATCTGAAGGATTGAAGGGGGAGATAGTCTATGTAAGGTAGGAGTGAGCACTCTCTCCATTTGGAGTGTTCAAGTAGAGGCTAAAGGACCACTTGGCAGGGATACTGTGTAGTTGATTCTCATACTGAATGACAGTTTGGGTTAAATTAATTCTGAGGTTTCCTTAAACACTGACGTTAGCTCTGAGATTCTGGTAAGCTGAGATTATATGATTCTGTTTCTTTGGCTATATGAGTCTAACATTCTTTGACACAAGGATTCCAATGTGTTACAGTATTTTGTGAGTGAATCAGATAAAGGAATAAATAAGAGTGTTTTGAGTTTTGCAGGAAACAAATCTAGGAGAGAGATCTGGAATGTTGAATGAAAGAGTTAGTGTTCAAAAACATCAGAAGACAAGTTAGAAGTATAGGCCAAATCCATTACTTTGCAATTTGATAGAAATACATGCAAAATACTTCACTTGGTCTCAAAAAAATGAACTCTACCAGTTCAAGATAGAGAAGCCATGGCTAGGCAACAGGTTGTGTTAAAAAAAAGATCTAGGAGATTTGAGGGACTGAAAAGTCAAAGTGAGTCAAAGGTGCACTATGGCAGCCAACATGGAAATGGTAGGATGGCTGGGCTACATTAAGAGAAGCAGCATCCTGAGGAAGAGAAGAAACAGCCCTGTTGGTCTCTGCCCTGGTCAGACCATATACATAGAATTCACTTCAGTGCTTGATGCCCCATTGAAAATCTGGAGAATGCCCATAGGAAAGAAACCCCAGTGTGGAGCAAGACTGCAGATCACTCCATCCAAGGATAAACTTAAGGATTGAAAAGTTTCAGACTAAAGAGGAAAAACCTTTGGGGGAGCTGACAGATGTCTTCATATAGTTGTAGGACTGTCATGTATTAAAGGGATTGGTTTGTTTTTGCTTCAATTCAAAGTGCAGAACCCAGAGAAATGGGTCAAAGTTACAGTAGCTTGTTATATGGTTCAAAGTAATGAAAAGATTCTTAATAATTAGAACAGTCCTTACTTGGGATGGGATGTCTCTGAATAGAATAGATTCTTCTGCCCAGAGAATTTCTGGTGAAAGCTCAGAGTCCACTTGTTTGGCATGTTCTAGAGGACATAACTTTTAGGTATGAGTTCAATCAGAAGATCTGTGAGGTCCCTTTATTCCATTAAATTCTATGATTCACGGAGTCTGTCACATCCCCTTATCTGCATAAGCTTGTTCAAGGAGTTATGACATTGAGGAAACGTTATCTTGGGGAAGAGAAGAGTGGGTGGAACATAATTGTTTCCTTCAAATGTGTTTAAGGCTGTAATATTCAAGTATTTTATTAGAATTAGAGGATCCAAAATTAAGGAGACTGACTGCATAAGTTCTGAGTTGCTAGTCCCTGGAGATATTGAGGGTCGAAATGAATTCTGATTTAAAGTTATATTGAGAAGTTTCATAATTCAGTTTTGGGTTGGAAAGCATGACTTTTTGTTTCCCTCCTGAAGGTAATTTACATACACACACACACACACACACACATACACACACACACACTCACATATATATTATGTATATGTATATATATGTAGACAGATGTTTCATATATAATTTATAACTATATACATACATAAACATATATTTAAAAATGTGTATAATACACATTTATAAAATATTACATATATAGTATATATAAATACAAATGAATGCATTTAAATACATATATATACATACATTATTATATACAGAGAAAGAAGATGTGTGAATGTGTGCACATGTCATGTTTGTGTGTTTGAAATATGATCATTCAACAAATAATCCATATATACATGTGCTATTGATCCCTATTTTGACAAGAAGAGAATGTTTATGTGTGAATAGTGGCAATAATATGTTGTGGTATTTTTATGTATTTCTGTACTATCACAAAGCACAAAAGTACGGAATTTCAGCTAAGCCCTGACATTCACATTAGAGTCATTTGGAGATATGCATCACAGATGATCAGTCAGTATAACAGAAATAATCAGTAGAGCACCGAAATCCAGGCTGGCTAAGAAGAGTGCTCAGCCTTTGTCACACCTGAATCTTGGTAGGATTGGTCAGTACCACCAGTAATTACACTTAGTCATCACAGGGCCCATATATGAAGTCTTCTCAGTTTGTCAGGGCCTATGAGTGCTTGTGATGCATTGTATAGCCTAGCAATCCAGGGGCACTTCCACACAATATTGAACTACTGTGGGGGAACTTTAGATGAAATATAAGACAGAAAGCAAAATAAATTTAATTGATCATAGAATCAATTTGATGCCAAGGTTCATATACAAGCACCTCTTGTGAAATTTTCTTCTTTTCAAAATAAGGATCAATAGCACATGGATATATGGGTTATTTGTTTTAGTATCACTTTTAAAACTATGAAATGAAGAGTTTGTACTCAATAATCTCAGAGGTGTCTTCCATCTCTATATGTATTATGAAGAAATGTAGCACTGTATGTTATCTGTAAAGAACAGTACTTTGGAGAGGAGAATAAGGTGTTTGAGAAATCCTCCTTCCTCCCTAGAGACTCTGAATAGAGAATTGTGAGATATCCACCCAGAGGCAGTCATAGCAGCACAGTTTTTGTCTCTGAATAAGAGGAAAACTTGTTGAACAAAGAGTGTACTGGTGGATGTATTAGAAAGCAGGCTAGCCAACCCAGAATGAACTGGTAGCACAGGTTTGTTGATCTGGTTTGCTAAAGGAAAGAAACTTTTGAAGGGTCAACAATCTTACTTTAATTAGAAAACAGTAAATACAAGTAGGTAAATTAGCTCATATATTCAATAGATAGGGCTTTTAGTGTCTGAACAAAGTAATGCATCCACCTACATACACCACTCAAATGGGAGAGATGGGAGAGCACAAAACTTTGAATAGTCTAGGGCTTCAGACTCCCTTCTAGAGAATAAACATTCCTTCTCATTAGCAAATTTCCCAAACAAGTGCAAACCTCCCAGGATATACAACAAAGATTCATTTCTAGATTTACTCAGAGGCAGAAGGTAGAAAACCTACATGACTCAGCATAGTTACTAGTCATCAGGTTTCAAAGGACATCAATTTTTCAGATGTTTATTATGAGTCTAAGAAACTGAACTAGAAAAGAAAACAATGCAAACCTCATTTTACTTGCTCTAAAGGAAGATTACAAAGGCAGTGTTATGTAATAGGATAAATATAGTCCATTGATTCCATGATGTAACATTATATGATATAGTCATTTTTATTTCAAACATCATATTTTTTTAATAACAATATAGATTATGATGTTATCCAAAATATAATATTGTTCTGGCTGACTCTAAGGTACTTTCCATCTTTAGCATTTTCTGTACTAGTGCTACCATTGTCACTTCTAAAGCACCTTTCTGTTCTTAAACTTTTGTGTTCTAAGGTCCTTTATATCACTAACATTTTAGACTCTATATTCTAAATCTTGTCTAAATATTTGTGACTTTATGACTTACATGTATGAAGTCTAGAATATTGAGTATGCCCTGATTTTTGTGACCCAGTGGTATTTATTTCTGATTCCTTTTTCTTCCAGGAGTTACTAAAAGCACATGGAAAGAGACAATGAGACGAATATCTCTGAATTCTTCCTCCTAGGACTTCCCATCAGACCACAGCAACAGGGATTGTTCTATTTCCTATTCCTGTGTATCTGTTTTTTTTTTAATAAATTTATTTATTTACCTTTTTACATTCATTTTCACAAGATTTTGGGTTCCAAAATTTTCTCCCCATTTGTCCCCTCCCCACTCCCCAATACACTGAGCATTCTAATTACCCATATCACCAATCTGCTTTCTCTTCTTTCATCCCTCCCTTCCCTTACCCCATCTTCTCTTTTGTCCTGTAGGGCCAGATAACTTTCTATACCCCATTACCTGTGTTTCTTATTTCCTAGTAGCAAGAACAATATTCAACAGATGTTGCTAAAACTTTGAGTTCCAGCTTCTTCCCATCCCTCCTTCCCCACCCATTCCCTTTGGGAGGGCAGGCAATTCAATGTAGGCCATATCTGTGCAGTTTTGCAAACGACTTCCATAATAGTCGTGTTGTGTAAGACTAACTATAATTCCCTCCATCTTATCCTGCCCACATTTTTGCTATTCTCTCTTTTGATCCTGTCCCTCTCCCAGTGTTGACTTCAAATTGCCTGAGTGTATATCTCACCACACTGTTTGCAAACCTGCTTATCATCTTGCTGATCAGACTAGACTCTCACCTCCATAACCCTATGTATTTCTTCCTTAGTCACTTGGCCTTCACTGATCTCTGTGTCTCATCAGTGACTACCCCAAAGATGCTGGTAAACATGCAGACAGGAACCCAGATCATTTCCTACAATGGCTACATCTCACAGATATATTTCTTCTTATTGTTTGGTGATCTGGACAGCTTCCTGCTCACTGCAATGGCTTATGATCACTATCTTGCCATCTGCCACCTTCTCCAGTATACCACTCTAATGAGCAGGGAACTATGCATCCTATTGGTGGTTGGGTCTTGGACAGTCAACTTTGCCTATGCCTTGACCCACACCATTCCTCTTGTCCAATTATCCTTCTGTGAAGACAATACCATAGCCCTTTTCTTTTGTGACTTGGGTGCTTTACTCAAGCTATCCTACTCAGATGTCTCCCTCAATGAACTACTGATATCCACGTTAGGGGTAGCAGTAATCATAGTGCCATTTACATGTGTCCTTGTCTCTTACATCCGTATTCTTTCAATTATCCTGAAGATGTCTTCTACCAAGAGGATCTGTAAAGCTGTAAAACTGGTTCCCACCTCTCTGTAGTGTCATTATATTATGGGACAATCCTTGGCCAATACATTTTCCCTTCCTCCAACAACTCTAATATCAAAGACATTTTTTCTATGATGTATACAGTGGTGACTCCCATGCTTAATCCCTTCATCTACAGTCTGAAGAACAGAGATATTAATGGGGCTTTCAAGAAAGTCCTTAGAAGAGGAATGTTCTCTTTTCCTTTGTAACCAGACTTATGAATTAATTTTACTCAGTAAATGGAATTTTAATTTGTGTGTCCTCATTCTATAATTCACAAAAATGTACGTAACTTAACCTCATTTTTCTACATTTCTATATAAATTATCCACTGAACATCCATCACACCTCATGAAGGAATTTTGATTATGACAAAGGCTAGAGTTGGTGGAGCTCTTGAGTGGTACACAGACCACTCACATGAATGCAATGAAAAGCTACACTGCATCACAAGTCACTGTTTATGGAGTTTATGGTGTTTTCTTTATAGAAACTGAAATTGTTTAGAGATGAGGAAGCTTAATTTTTGAATAGCTCACATAATTTTCCGAAGGTTATTTTAATTTACTGAACATTTTTAGCATCCTTTATGTCCAAGACACGGTTAGGTACTAGGAATACAGGGAAAAAAAAACAAAACAGCCATTTGTCCTCAAGGACAATACCTTCTTTATATAGGAAGTGCCAGGTCTCCTGAAATGAAATTAATGCCTCTTCCCAAAAGCTCGCGCTGATGTTCAGGTAATAGTGTTTTAATCCAGAAACAATGCAAGAGCCTTTTAAAGAAGAGTGATGGCATAATATAGGGGAAAGAGTAATACACGTGAAGGTAGTACACTGTAGTTAGATGTGAGTTCTTCCAACTATCATTGAGCTATCTGACCTTGAAGAAATGATTTAATCAGTTGAGTCCTCAATTTCCATTTTTGTAAAATGAAACAGTTGAAATGGATGACTTGTAAGGTTCCTTTTTGCTCTAATTGCATGGTATTGTTAATAGTGTGTTTTCCAGTTTGATTGGATACATTCCATACTTAGTTCCAGTCTTAGTTCATACAGTACAGAACAAGGACAGTAAGAACCAGATTACAGCAACAAAAATAACTTTAACTGCTTGTGGATACAGTCACATTTCCAGTAGCAGGGTGAGGCCCTTGTAGGAATTTATGCAATCTAGAGAATTAGGTATATGCCTTATCACAGTTAAGCCCTAGGAGGAGAAATTCAGAGAAATTTTTCTCATTGTCTCTTTCCGTGCAGCTTTACCAACTGCTGGAAGAAAAGGAATCAGAAATAAATAAGAACCCTCATGGTTAGAAACATGGTCTTGTTCTACACAATGTTCCTAATTCCATGAGGGTTGAGTTGTGAGGGAAATGACACCCATGCTTCCACAAATCTCTCATGACCTCAAATGAGGGACTTACTAAGAAATAGCCTGGTATTAGGAAACAGAAGCAGAGAATGTAACATGGAAATTCTAAAAAATAACTCTAGAACCAGGCCTCAGTAAGACCGGGAGCTGAGTGAAGTTTATTGATGGTGCCACCTACTTGCTCTCTCCATTGGTGGTGGTCATTGAGGTCATTGTTAAAATAGAGTAAAGCACACTGACTCTAACTTTTGACTATGTTATGGATCAACTCACTTTCTATTCAATTACCGACCCAGTCCAATTTTTGTGAGAAAACATTCTTCAATTGGGGGAACTGTGAGAAAAGTTTATTGCACTGTTTGAATCTAGTCTTGAGTGTCTGGGAAGCTGGCACACCTCTGCCAAAGGATGAAGGCTATGCTAATCATAAAGAGTCAGATCAGAGGAGTAATGCAAGAAGTTTTCTCACAATGATACATCTCAAGCAACCAATGCATCTTAACTTGAAATGGTTCCCATAGTGGTCAATCAGCTATTGTTTCCATGGTCCTTCGACTGAATACAGGCATTTGTGGTGATGGGAGATCTCTTTTTCTGATTTCATGGAGTTTCACCTGTTGATCCTTCACCTTTCAACTTGGAAGTCCACCAATCTTTCCTCTAATTAGAAATGAAGTTGCCAAATTGTACATACTCCTTTTATTTTACTTATTGTAGTATTTTGATACATAAAAACCCTCTCCCTCTTTATTGATCTTCCAGTGTCAAGTACAAGATGCTTATACCTGTATATTATGCAACTGACTACACTTCTTAATAAATCCATATACTGAGCTTGAACATTTGATTCCTCATTTATTTCAGATTTCACACATGACACTCTCACCTTCAATTGTTTTTCCTCCCTCAAGTAATTTTAATCATCCTGGCTTTGTTATTACATCTTCCACCATAGCCTGAGCTGTATGCCCATAAATTCGACAGTAAGAATGAGTTTTGTGATTATTTTAAAAGATATAAATTACCCAGTTTAACAAAAAACAATATTGAACACTTAAACCCATCTCAGAAAACGAAATTGAACAAGTCATCAGTAAACTCACTAGGCAAAAATCTCCAGGGACAGAGGGATTCACAAGTGAATTGTATCAAACATTTAAAGAACAGTTAATTCCCATACTAGAAAATTATAGACCAATTTCTGTAATGAATGTAGATGAAAAAATTTTTAATAAGATTTTAGCAAAAAGAATACAACAAGGGGAGGAGCCAAGACGGCAGAGTACAAAGACTCTCATATGCTAGCATTGAACCCATAGCCCATGGATTTACTGTAAAAAGAACTCCCAACAATTCTGGAACAATGGAAACTGCGCAGCAACAAAGTGAAGGATGTTTCCATTCCAGAGAGCCCTGAAAATTGATCCCAAAGGTCCATCACACACCAGACGGGAGCGGAGCACAGTCCTGCCTTGGCCACATGGCCCCAAGAGGAGTAGATCCAAACAGGCTTCAGGGACAGAATCTCCAGGGGCGTGAAGGTCCCTCCACCCACCAACACACAGGTCAGTGAGAGAGACGTTTGGACTGGCTGAGATGGGAGCAGGGTGTCTCCATAACTCAAGCCCCCTCGGGAGGCAGCAGCAGAGGCAGCAGGCAGCCAGAGGCTCCAGGAGCAGGCAGGACCTCGGGTCCATTAAGGAAGATCTCTGCATAAACTGCCAGAGGGAAGTGAGCCTGGGAGGCGGCCCTCCCCCCACATGAACACCAGAACTTAAGCTCACATTGAAGAGAAGCCAGGCTTACTGATGAAAGCCTTGAGGCTGGCAAGCAGCATTTGAATATCAGACACCAAACACTAGTTGGGCGGATATCGACGAGGTTGCAGAGAAATCTCAGAAATCAAGTTATTGGCTGGGAAAATGCCCAGAAAAAGGAAAAAAAAAAGACAATAGAAGGTTATTTTCTTGGTGAACAGATGTTTCTGCCTTTCCTCTCTGGTGAGGAAGAACAATGCTTACCATCAGGGAAAGACACAGAAGTTAAGGCCTCTGTATCCCAAACATATGAAATAGATATTCAATAGGCTTAGGCCATGGAAGAGCTCAAAAAGGATTTTGAAAATCAAGTTAGACAGGTGGAGGCAAAACTGAAAGTAAAATGAGAGAGATGCAAGAAAAGCATGAAAAACGAGTCAATACCTTGATAAAGGAGACCCAAAAAAATGCGGAAAAAATAACACCTTGAAAAATAGGCTAACTCAATTGGCAAGAGGTTCAAAAAGCCAATGAGGAGAAGAATGCTTTCAAAAGCAAAATTAGCCAAGTGGAAAAAGAGGTTCAAAAGCTCACTGAAGAAAACACTTCTCTCAAAATAAGAATGGAACAGGTGGAGGCTAATGACTTTCTGAGAAACCAAGAAATCACAAAACAAAAC
>JAQQSK010013064.1:0-11624 GCA_028658325.1 Potorous gilbertii | reverse complement strand
CTGTGCTTTTCCAACTTACCTGCTAGTTACCCTTCCTATATATTTTGGGTATTCAGAGGACTAGCACCTCTGATGAATGGGCTTGCTGAGCCTTTAGAGTTGCCTATCCATCTTCAGTGTCTACTTGCTACCCAACTCTCACCTGTGGCTTCAAGAAGCTTACCATGCTCAGTTGTCATACCCTGGTAAAATCACCTTCACAGAGGTCCTAGACCAGGTTGAGAGGAAACAACAAGCCTCAAACCTATTGGTGAATTAGAGAGGTGACTTTTCCAAGCATATGAAGACTTGCCTCCTGGCAGAATGGGAAGATAGAAACACTTTGTTCTAATGATCATGAAGACAGATGAAGCAGGTACTGTGGAACATTTAGAGCATGGTCAGACATCAAAGATGCCCAAGGTAATCCACGGCATCCCAGGATTTCCCCAGGCATCCTGATTTTTACCTTGCTCCTGGACTTCAATGACTCTAGATGAGAGAGTGAGACGGATAACTCTGTGCAACTCTGCCTTATTTAAATCCAGTTTATGAGAAAGGCATTCATCACTCCATGATATCACTGGTCCTCTTCAAAAAAAAGGACAAACGGCCAATTCTCTCAGAATTTGAACTTCTTGAAAACAAGTGCTTTCCTTTTTAACTTGTGTCCCCATGACTGGCATAGTGTTTTGAACAATTTTTTTTTCTCTGTCCCTCTCTTCCTTCCTTTCCTTCCTTCCTTCCTTCCTTCCTTCCTTCCTTCCTTCCTTCCTTCCTTCTTTTCTTCCTCCAAACATTTCCTTGTTTTTGCTCTAGAGTGAAGAATTAAAAAACAGTGGATGGAGGCCCAATTAAAATTAGCTATATTTTTTCTTTCACAAAAAGTTACCCTTAGTAGCTTTTGAGCTAAATCTAACACGGTTTGTTTACAATTAGAATTATTCCAAAATGCAAAGATCTGCCTTGAGATATAGTTGTTCTCCAAAACTAGAGGTTTTTCAATGGAGAATGAATAATCCATGGTCATGGATAAGGTAAAGAAAGTTTGTACTTCTAGTAATTTTGGAATTGCATGACTTCTGAAGTTCCTTCAAGTTCTGAAATAATATAACTCCAGTCCCATCATTTGTAGCCACTAGTCATCATTTTGGACAAATAATTTTTATTTCTCCCATCCTCAGTAACTCTGTTTAGAAAATAGGTATAAATATTAACCTTGCCTACCTTGAAGCATTGTGAGGATCATTTGAGATCATGTATCTGCAGGGAATTTTAAATTGCGAAGTGTGATATATCTATATAGTATATACCTATATATTGAAGAATGACAACTCTTATTGCCATCATCATCATCAGTCATAATTTAGGAAAAAATGTTCAACATGGAAACATAAATCTCCAAATGATGCATTTCATAAATTATATGTAAAGGACCTGTCATTCCCTTGTTAAAGAATCTATATGTCATGAAGCCCATAAATCAATAATGTCTAGTGGCACAGTACTTGGAAGTTGAGATTGGCAGATTGCTTGAATTTGGAATTTCTGGTCTCCCAATAGGCTAAAGGTCCTCAGATGTATCCATTGTCTATCACCAATATGGTGAACTCTCAAGATGGAGTGGCACCAATTTGTCTAAGAATGGGATGAGTCACCCTTGTTGGAAACATAGCAGATCAAAGATTCCATGCTGACCAACAGTGGAATCTGTGATTATCCTCCACATTTTCAGTTTGTATGAGATTGAGAGTCCAATTAAAACTATTTTAAAATGATACAATTGGCATTTATTAAGTCCTTATTAGTTACAGGCACTGTGCTAAGTGTTAGAGATAAAGTTACAAAGACAGGCAAAATCAGTCTCTATTCAGGAACTCACATTTCCTTTTACCTTTAGGACAAAATATAAGCTCCTCTGTTTATGCTTAAAACCCCCTCTCAAAAAGTTTTCAGTCTTTCCAAGCCAATTACACATTGTTCCCTCATACACTCTATTGCCAATTCAAAATGTCTTGTATGTTATCTTTAAAGACTTGAAAGACTATTATATGGAAGTGGGATTAGAATTTTTCTACTTGATTCCAGATGACAGAGCTAGAAGCATAGAGTGGAAGTTATCATATGGCTAATTTAGCCTTAGAATAAAGAGATGGGGAAGAAGAAATTTCCAAATAATTTCAAAATGCAGTAGGCTTCTAATTCCCTGGTGGTATTCAATCAAAGACTGAATTACTATTTATTAGTAGGTAATCAAGAAGATTATTTTTCCATTATGAGTTCTAATATATGGCTCCTGATACTCTGTGATTTCATGAAATGTTATCGTATCTGCCCTTTTATGTCACTTATTATAACATTACAATCCATAAACATTTATTAAGCACCTACTATGTGCTACATACTGTATTAATTGTTGAAAATACAAAAAGAGGCAAAAGATAGTCTTTGCTATCAAGGGACTTATGATTTAATGTGATAAATAACATTCAAAAATATTGTATACAAGACAAATAAGAAGTAATAAATAGGAGACACTAGAATTAGGAGGAGTTGTGAAAGGCTTCCTATAAGTCATGGGATGTCTGTTTGGTCTTAAAGGAAGCCAAGGAAGTCAATAGGTGAAGTTGAGGAGGGAGAGCATTCTAAGTATGAGGAACAGCCAAAGAAAATGAGATGGGCTTTTTTATGTGTGCCATACTAAGCAGCTCAGTGTTATAGAATCACCAAGTATGAAATAAAAGTAGAAAAATAGGACAGAGCCTGGGATATGATGGGGGTTATATGCCAAACTGAGCATCTTATATTTGAATTTGAATATATATATATATATATACATATATATACATATTTATCTTAGAAGTGATAGGGAGCTATATACAGAAATATATTAAATGTGATAGGGAGGGAATAAGTAACATGATGAGACCTGAGT
This sequence comes from Potorous gilbertii, assembly GCA_028658325.1. Classification (NCBI taxonomy): domain Eukaryota; kingdom Metazoa; phylum Chordata; class Mammalia; order Diprotodontia; family Potoroidae; genus Potorous; species Potorous gilbertii. Next base: position 8,710 of record JAQQSK010013064.1, on the reverse strand, counting down.
CTTAGGAAAATCACTTTGGTAATTGCATAGAGGATCGAATGAATTGAGGAGAGACCTGAGGCAGGTAGACGCACTAGCAGTCTATTGCAAGGTTTCAGGCATGAGGTGGTAACAGTGTCAGAGGAAAAATGGGACATATTCAAGAGATATTATAAAGATGAAGCTGACAGATCTTGGAAAATACTTGTATATGGGAGTACGAGAGATAGTGAGGAATTCAGGATGACTCTTGGGTTGATAGCATGAGGGACTTTGGGACGATGGTGCTACTCTCTACGTAGTAGGGAAAGTAGGAGAAGGGATAGGAGTTATGGGGAAAGATGGTCATGATTTCTGTTTTGGATACAGAGCGTTTAAGATGTTCACTGGGCATCTAGTTTGAGATACCTTACAGGTAATTGGAGATAAGAGATTGGAGGTCAGCAGAAAAGCTAGGGCAGGAAAGATAGATTTGAGAATCATTAGCATAGAGATAGTAATTAAGTCCATGGGAACTGATGAGATGATTAAGTGAAATATTAAGAAAATACTTCAGCTGCCCTAATATATGAGTTCTCCAGTTGAGAGTCCTGTTAAATGTTTTAGTCAGAGCATAGTTAATATATGTTAAGCCTTCCTAATTTTGGCATACTTGCTACCAGGAAACTATTAATGATGATAGAAGATATTTGTTTTACATATAAATGAAAGACAAAGAAATTATTTTCTAAATATTAAAAAGAACCTAGAATTTAAATTTTCATCTCTGATATGGCTTTATTTCTTTAACCAGAATCTATTTTATGTATTTATATACTTAGGTATATAGTCAATCCACAAAAATACTTCAGATTGTGTAAAGACAAATAAAAGAATGTGGAAAACATGTGTCGACCCTTTTATCAAGGGGAAAAGAAAAGTTCTGAAAGAAAAGTGCAAAGTTGTGGAGAAATGTAAAAGGTGTTTGACTACATCAACATTCTTTTTCATTTATCCTTAGTTTCCCTCTTTAATTATAAGACTAGAACCCATGGTATGGAATATAGAAATAAACCCATCTGGAAATTTGCAGAAAGGCAGAGGAGAAAGATGACATGGTAATTATACAGTAAATAAGATCGACACTGCACAAACAATTCAACAAAGTTTTATTGAATGTAAAGACAAATCATTTTCCTCACAATTGCTCTGTGAAGCAGGCAGTTTAAACATTATTATTTCCATTTTAAAGATGATGAAACTGAGGGTCTAATCATTTAATATCTTGACTAAATTTGCATAGTAACAGATTGAAATAGAAATTGAACCCACATTTACTGTCTTCAGGTCCAACATTCTATTTACTATGATGAGCTGTATATGATATATTGTCCTATTATAAAGAGTATTGAGCTTGAAGTGAGAAAGAACTGGCTTCCAGTTCTTTTCCTGACACTTGTAGCTGTGTGACCCTCAATAATTCAGATAATTTCATGTGCCTAAGGTAATGTATCTATTAGTAATGTATCTACTAAGTCATAAACAAGTTTTTGATCTTATAAATTTTGCACTGTGTAAAACTCGAGATACAAAACCAAAAATGAAATATTCTTTACCCTCAGGAAACTTATATTCTCTAAGGCATTTACACAGCCTGATATAGCACAAAATAGAAAGTAAAGATGGAAAAGAATATATAGGATGAAATGCTATGGGAATAAATGAGAAAAAAGAGTACTAAAAGCTGGGAAGATAAAGACAGCTCTGTGGAAGAAATGATATTTCAGTTGAGACTTTAAAGGAGACAAGGAAAATAAATAATGGAGATCAATAAGAGAATGCATTCTTGGCATGCAATCCAGCTTGTCTGAATATATGGACAAAGAGGGGAGGAATAATGGGGAGAACAGATGTGAGAATAGTCATTGAATTCTGGATGTCCTTACTGGCTATACACCCAGGAGGAATCCTCTTGGCAGGCTCAAGGAAAGGTTGTTTCAGTACAGTGGAGAGCTCATCATATTATTACATAAACTTCTGTCTGAAGTCTACTTGAAGAGATCTAATTACCAGTTGTTTTCCATGAAAAAGAAGCATTTTAAGCTCAAATTCAGCACTTTGTGCAATGGTACCTCTGTGGGGATGGAGCAGGAAAATAGAAATAAAGGGCAGCAAAAAAGATGAGGGATCACAAAAGCAAAAAAGTCAATATTGGAAGTAAAATGAAGGGGTTTGAATTTTTGTGTAGGGGACAAAGATAAGAAGGGCAGTCAGTAATTGAAGCTATTGCATTAAAAGAAAGTCTTTAAACTCAAGAGAAAAAAAGAAACCTCAATCTCTGAGGTGAAAGAGAAAAATGAGAAGAGGGAAATGGTGAGATTATGAAAATATGCCAATATCTCCCATCTCCAGGCAGCTAAGTGGCAGAATGTGCCTGGATTCAAGAAGACCTGAGTTCAAATGTGACCTCAGACACTCACTAGCTGTGAGAATCTGGGCAGGTTGCTTAAGCTTTGTTTGTTTACATTTCATTATCTGAAAATAGGGTTAACCTGCATCACAAAGTTGTTCAGATCAAATGAGATAATATTTCTAAAGCTCTTAGTACAGCACCTGACACGTAGTAGATGCTATATAAAATGCTTATTACTTTCTTATCTACTTCTTCCTCCATTGCCCTGGCAATGACTATCTCTAACATTTGATAAGCCCCTTTTTCCTTATCCCAGATGCTTTGACTCTCCAAATCACTTAAAAATCTCTCTCAATGTACACCTTCTAGATAAAACCTTTCTTTACCCTCCAGTTACTACTGACTCCCCCATTATTCATATATTGTATATATTGTGTATTCATATGTGTTTTTTCCCCTAATATATAAGTTTTTTGAAGAGTGGGACTCTTACTTTTTTGTCTTTTTTTTTTGCTTTGCCTAGAAGGATGAATTAAAGATATAGTAAAATTTAATAAATGCTGATTGATCAATTGCTTGATTTATCAACTGAGATCAGAGATGTCAACATGAGATATACCATACTTTAAACATCTCAGGAAATAACATACAAATTAATCTGCCAGGTCTGATCTTCCACCTACTTATATTTAACTTGACTGTGTACATTTATTTTCCATGAGTATAGTAAAACATTTCAATGATATTTTATTTATTCAATGCATTTTGGAGTATAAGTAATTAAAAGAGATATACCCATAATTCTGTTCATAATAGTAAGTCACACTGCAGAAATCAGAGTTAATTTGTTATAAATTCTATCATTTCTTTTGTGCTCAGTGGCAGACAATCTATTGTATATAGGAAGATTTCCCTTTCAAATGTAGTTGTGGAAACACTTGCTAATTTGTATGTAAAAAAGATGTCTGTTGATCCCCTGAATATCACCCTTCTCATCAGCAAGCAGGGGAGATCTTGCTGCAGTAATATATTTAAACTTTTGGTCTAGTTCTGCATAATCTAATTTTTATACACTCTGCACAAATTGTAGCCACTTCATCAATGTCTTATTACTTCTCTCTTAACAATGCAGTGGCAATGATTAATTTCCAAAGACTGGTAAACAAAAACCTTGCTTTAGAAGTGAATAAAGCTGAGCCACATGGTGTGAAGGCACTTATATTCACTTTCTCAGTCTCTTTACATATCTATTCCTCTCCATACATATACATATATGTATACATTCCTCTCTACATAAATATATACAACACACATTTTCAGTTAAACCCAATAAATCTGTAAACTATATTTAAAACCTCCTGTAAAAAGAGTAAGATTTACCTTTCTTTCTAGTCTGACAGATGCATTACTTGGATCAGATTGGATCATTTATGAAGCCATAACTACCTGTGATCACTCATGGATGAGATAATAAGCTTAGAAATATATATACAAAATAAAAGTGACAGTTTAAAATTATTTTCTTTTCTTAATTATATTATGTATTGATTTTCAGTTTTTATAAATAGACTCTCGTAGACACGAAAAACTCAGGCAGGACTACTACTTTTCAATAAATCTTGATATTTTTAATCTCAATTTTTCCTTCAGTGGTATAGAAAATTTCCAATTCTTATCTTCTGATCCTGTGAGATTATGACCATGTCCTTCCATAAATTCTCCACATGATCCATCCATTAACTTGGAATTCTCCTTTGATGTTTCAAAAATATTATGTGAGTATTGTTAAACATTTAGGCTATCCATCACTCTCATTTAATGTTTTGCCCTATTCCTTTTACAATCATGCATTTCCTAGAAAGTGTCTGTAATAGCATTTCTTATATACCAGTCATTACTGGCAATATGCTGCACTTACTTGCACCCACCATATGTCTCTCTATTTTCATTTGGGTCATCCACAATTTTTATTTTTTTAAGGACAGTAGCGAGTCATTTGGCATCTTTCAAAGCTTTAAAAAAAAGGTTGTATTTTTTATTTAAACCTTTGATATAAGCTCCTTGGGGGTAGAGACTTTCACTTTGTTATTTTTCCCTTATTTTTGAATTTCCAGTGTTTTTGTGTCTAACACATAGCAAATATTTAATAAATGCTCTATCTGCTTATCTTTCCATATATCTGTTTATACATCTACCCTGATAACCTATTGATCATTTATCTATTTGTATTCAAACAAAGAGCTAAAGTAAACTAAAGAGCTAAAACAAAATTCACTACACTGTGAAAGAAAGTAACATGAAAATAGTAAAAGTGAAAGAGGCATTGCATTATCATCTTTCAAGCTATACTGTATAGCAGTAATCATATTATTTCATGTTCATCATAGAGTAGAAACATAGATTAATAGACCATGTTGGAAAAGCTTAACTATGAAGTAGATAAACATAACAACTCGTTATTTGATAAATACAAGAATAAGAATCACTAAGGAAATGACTCCCCATTGGACAAAAAAATTCTGGGAAAATTAGAAAGAATTCTCATAAAAATAGATTTGAAGAACAGATAAGTGTTTTGAATATAAAAGATCACATCAAAAGAACCCTTGAAACAATTGGTCCTAGACCTTGCCATGACCTTATATTGAAGTTCTCTGGATATTAGTTTCTGTCTCATTCCTTGGAGACATAGAAGGTCTCAGAAATCTTATTAGCCTGATAGAAGAAGAAACTGAATCTTAGAGCCTCTCTTAAGTGATTAAACTCCAAACCACCTAGTGGCCTCGAGGCCACATGTGGTCCTCTAGGTCCTCGAGTGGGGCCTTTTGACTGAATTCAAACTTCACAGAAAAAATTCCTTTAATAAAAGGGATTGTTCTGTAAAACTTGATCTCAGGCAAAAGTCTGCACCCAAGGACCTGGAAGACCACACAGGTTCCGCACCCCTGACCCAACCAAATAAAAGGTAGACCAGGGATTCAAACCCAGATCTTCTACTTCTAAATCTAGTACTCTCTAACAAATACCATAAACCCCCTTTCTTAAATTCCATTGAGTTCCTAGTTGTTTTGCAACAACAAAGTTCCTTTTGCAGAACTTGTTTGCCTTTTAACTGACCCTAGGGTGTGAAGAAAGGAAAAGAAAAGGAATAAGATCCTTTTTTTTCCCCATCTGCTCCTCTTGACTCATCACCTGAGCCCTACTATGCATTTGATGATCAGAAGTATGTTTGTTAATAATACTGTTTAATAAAGCAACTTGATAGAGTACAAAGAGTGCTGTTTCTGGAGTCAGAGAACTTGAAACCAAATTCTTCATTGTATTTGCCACTTTCCCTCTCATTTATTTATCTGTAAAATGATGGCCTTGGACTACATGACCTGATGGATACCTTCCAGATCTCAGTCTATGATCCTGTGATGCTTGTCCTAGAAATAAATCTTGGTTAGGACCCAGACTAAAAATCTTGTGTTATTAAGAAGAAAACAACTCAACAACCATTTTTTAAAGTCTTTATTATAGGCAATGCCCATGACAAGTAGCAGAGATAGAAAAGTTTAATAAAACATTTTTCTTGGCTTCATGGAGCTCACAGTTGAATAAAGGCAATAAGACCTATACACAGCAAATTTTGAAACATAAAATTTCATGAGCAAGGTACAAAATAGAGAGTCATGTCAGCCCTTATAGGGGAAGAGTCATTCTTGAAGGAAGTACCATTTGACTTGAGACTTTAAGGATAATATATTAGAAGTGAGGAAAAAGAAATGACATTCATATTATAGGAAGTGGTAGTCTTACGTTTGCATATTATTTCTTAAATTTTCTAAGGTCTGTTCATACCAATTAGCCCATTTGACTTCACCCCCAACAATTATGTGACACATGGGATACAGGAAAGCATTTTTGTATAAAAGATGAAGATATTAAGACTTAGAGAATTTAAATGTATTTCCTAACTTCACAAAACTGAATCAGAATTTGATTCTTCAGGCTCCCAATCCCATGTTCTTTCATTTGATCATATTGCCTCTCAGGAAATATGTGAAATATGAATTTTAAGATCAAATCTCCTTCATAAATGTGAAGAAAATAATTTCTACAAAGTAAGAATGAGATTTACTGGAATTTTGTCACACCCATATTTCATATAAAATTTAAAATAAAGCTGAACTGTATCCAATTATAAATTGATTTGAGAGAATTCTTAAAACATTGGCAGGGTTTCACTCAAAGTTAAAGAATATTTCTCCTCTATCCTGCCTATGTTATTTTGACAATGTGTTAATCATTGAATGAAGTGTCCAGTAAGTTGGAAGGGGAAACAGCATGAAACCACTCAAGGTGGAAACTAGCTCCTTTTGATTTAAAGCTGTTATTTCCAAAATTAATCACACTTGGCAACAACTGGGGGCATCTTTCTCATATTAATCTACATCTCACAGCTCTTATCCAGGTGGAGAGCTCCCTTGGAAGTCAAGGAATATGCTGAACAATGGGCTCCATGATGTAGTTTATAAAGTCATTCATTTTGTTGGCTTTTGTTTCCTAGGAAAATGCAATATGATCTAAAGAGGTTTTAGCAGCAGGGGCATGGAGAACAACAGGGAAAATGAAGGATTTTTGATGATTTGAGATTTCTATTATTCTGCACTGTTTATAGGAAACCAAAGATGTACTAACCGTGCATCTTTGCTTCTGTTGGGCAGAGGTTATAACACTAGTGGAAAGACAGGACGATTGCCTCCCTTTAGAAACCCAAACACCTTCTTTGCTATTCTTTCTTCATTTCCTCTCCAGTATGTTCTTTTCCTCAGATCATGAGGTTTAGTAAGCCTTTTAATGCTGTCCCTGACTTGCCTTCTGGATTTAGTTATGCAGGACTTTACTGTAATTACCCTTGAACAAACTCAATGAGATACCAGTTAGGTTGGAAAGGAAAGAGTCAACAGGCATTCAATAAGTGAAAAGGACTGGTTTTCATGTCTTCCAAGCTGATCCATTTCAGTTCATGACTGTCAAACAATATTACTAAAGTCATAAAAAAATGGAGTTTCACAAACTTAAGCATTTATTCAGTACAATGGGTCAGAAACCGTGATAACCCTTAGGGATACTAAAAAACGCCAAAGCCTTGTGCCTCCCTTCAAGGAAAGTAAATTCTAATGGAGGAGAAAACATGTAAATAACTAAAAAGTCAGGAAAATTAAAAGGTAGATGTGAAAGATGTAAAAGGTGTGGAAAATGGAATGCAAAGAAATGGAAACAGGAGATGGAGCATCATGCCTGAAGGAATGCAAGTAGTCAGCGTTTCTGGATTGTAGAGTGAATGGAATGAAATGGAGTATAAAAAGACTAGAAATGTAGAAAAGCTTTGGTTTATGAAGAATTTTAAAGGCCAAACAATGAAGTTTCTATCTGACCCTAGAAGTAATAGTGAACTTTTGGGCTCATTAAACTGGAGGTGTGGGTGGAGTATTTTCCAATTTACATTTCAGGAAAGTGAAATGGGGTATACTCATAAGTTAGGAGGGGAAATTGAAAAAAAATTAATGAACACTTAATTATCATCTACTGTGTAAAAAAAAATTGCTGTAAGAGAATGTTAAGCAAAAGCAAAAACAATTCCTATCCTTAAGATTTCTATTCTATGGGACCCTAAACAAAATGTGACAGTAAAGCAATGAGACTTTTTTTGGAGGAGGAGGGGAAAGTTTTCAATTTCATTATTTGACTGCAAGGTAATATTATGCTAAGATCTCATATCGCCTTACCCCCACTGACCCATTGACTGAAAATCCTCCGCATATAATTAATGATATAAGAAAGTTTGGATTATTTTCTAAGGCTGAATCTCCAGAAAGCCAAACATCAAAGAGCTTTAGGTCCTTTTGCCCTGGCAATCTTGAGTTTGAGAAAGTGTAACAAAGGAACAATGAAAAGGACTGTGATGAGATGGGGATTCTCATTTTCACCAACCCACACAGGAATAGATATTCCTTTACTTTTCAGCTTACTCTTTTCTAAAGATTCACCTGTCTCTTTTCCCTAGCACATTATCTGCACTTTCACTTTTTTTTTATACTCAGGCAAACTAAGATAGTTTGAGGAAAGACTAAAAACAAGTTCACCTGAGTGCATATATCCAAATGAAATATATCACTTTCAATGTAACACTTTTGAGATATGCATACTTAATCTAATGACATTGTCATTGCTCAAAGGCCTTTCAAAAATTCTCTTTTGAAACTGCCTTCAGAACCAATGTTCACTTCTTTTAAATATCCTCAGTGATGAAAATCTTCACCTTTGGAAGGAGAATTTTCTTTGATGAAACAG
>JAQQSK010013063.1:0-11624 GCA_028658325.1 Potorous gilbertii | reverse complement strand
TATCATGGCTTTCAGGTAGTCCCATAATTTTTAAATTGCCTCTCCTGGATCTATTTTCCAGGTCAGTTGTTTTTCCAATGAGATATTTCATATTCTCTTCCATTTTTTCCTTCTTTTGGTTTTGTTTTGTAATTTCTTGGTTTCTCTGAAAGTCATTAGCCTCCATCTGTTCCATTCTAATTTTGAGAGAACTATTTTCTTCAGTGAGCTTTTGCACCTCTTTTTCCACTTGGCTAATTCTGCTTTTGAAAGCATTCTTCTCCTCATTGGCTTTTTGAACCTCTGTTGCCAATTGAGTTAGCTTATTTTTCAAGGTGTTATTTTCTCCAGTATTTTTTGGGGTCTCCTTTATTAAAGTATTGACCCGTTTTTCATGCTTTTCTTGCATCTCTCTCATTTCTTTTCCCAGTTTTTCCTCCACCTATCTAACTTGATTTTCAAAATCCTTTTTGAGCTTTTCCATGGCCTGAGTTCATAGGATACCTATTTCAGATGTATGGGATACCGAGGCCTTGACTCCTATGTCTTTACCTGATGGTAAGCAGTTTTCTTCTTCATCTTCAGAGATTAAGATTGGAATCATATTTTCAAGAAAATAACCTTCTATGGTCTCAGTTTTTTTCCGTTTTCTGGGCATTTTCCCAGCCAGTTACTTGACTTCTGAGAGTCCTCTCCACCCCAGCCTAGGTCTGCCCAGCTAGTGCTTGGGGTCTGAGATTCAAATGCTGCTCCCCAGCCTCAGGGCTTTTGGCAGCAGGCCTGGCTGCTATTTAGGGTAAGATCAAATCAGGTTCTCAGGTGGGGGCAAGGCCTCCTCCCAGGCTCAATTCCCTCAGGGGGTTTATGTAGAGACCCTTTTGTAATGGAGCTGCTGCTGAGCTCCTGCCTGCTCTGGGAGCCCCAGGCTGCCTGCTCTGGGAGCCTCTGGCCACCTGCTCTGGGTGCCTCTGGCTACCTGCTCCGGAAGCCTCTGGCTGATGCTGCCACTGCCTCCCGAGTGGGTCCGAGTCCCGGAGTCTCCTCTCTTAGCCTTTCTCTCTTACTGACCTGTGAGTCTGTGGGTGGAAGGACCTTCATGGCTGCTGGAGATTCTGTCCCTGAAGCCTGCTTGGCTCTGCTCACTCCTGTCAGTGCTGTACAGCCGGGGTAGGGGAGGGAAGGGCTCTGCTCTGGTCTGGAGTGCAATGGACCTTTCAAGTCAGTTTTTCAGGGCTCTCTGGGACAGAAATCTCCTTCACTGTGTTTCTGCGTGGCTTCCACTGTTCCAGAATTTGTTGGGAGTTCTTTTTAGAGGAAATCCATGGGCTGTGGGTTCGGACCTAGCATAGGTGAGTCTTTCTACTCCGCCATCTTGCCCCCGCCCCCCTCACAGTTACATTTTAATCTGGTTTCTGTCCCTTTCAGGAATTTTTCTGGGGTTTGAGCCTAAGGCAAAAATTTGACATTCATACTGTAGTTGAGATTTTATTTGGGACTTAAAGGAAGCCAGTAGACAGAGACAAGGAGGAATAATTTTCCAGGCAGAGGATATAGCTTAACAAAATCCCTGGGCAAAATATAGAATGTCTTGTTCAAGCAAAAAGGCCAGTGTCAATAGTTCAAAGAATATGTAGTTGGGAGAAAAATGTGAGAAGGCTGGAAAAGAAGGAGGAAGCTAGGCTACAAAGGCTTTTGCTGAAAAGAAAATTTTGTATTTGGTCCTGGAGGTGATAAGGGATTACTAGAATTCATTGAGTACAGAGGTGGCATGGTTGAACCTTCGGGTTAGGAAAATCTTGTTGGCAGCTGAATGGAGAATGAATTAGAAAGGAGAAAAACTTAAGGTGGGCAGACCCACCAGAAGGATATTATAATAATCCAATTGTGAGGTGATAAAGGCTTGCCCTACAATAGTTGCAGTATCAAAAGAGTGAAGGGGGCATATTCATGAAGTATTGAAAAGTGAAGTCAGCAAACTTGGCAACACAATGACTACTGGATGAAAGATAGTGAGGAGTAGAGGATGACACCTACTATGAAAGTTTATTGCCTTAACAGTAATTGGGAAGTTGGGAGGTGTGAGTCGGTTAAGTGGAAACCTAGGTGGTTCTGTTTTGGACATGTTAAATTTAATATTTTCACTGGACATCTATTTCTAGGTATCTGAAAGACAGCTAGTGATGTGAGGTTAGAGATCTGCAGAGATTGAGGGCTAAAATACATATTTTTGAAAATCATCAGAATAGAGATGGATAATTAAAGCCATGGGATGTAATGTGATCACCAAGTCAAGTAGTTTGGAAGGAGAAGAGTAGAGGTCCCTTTATCCACTTTGTCCCACTATCAAAACGAGAAAAATTCAAAATATAATATGAAACTTCAGAGGAAGAAGAAATCTCATGTGGAGGAGAAGAGTATATGCAGTTACTATTTGACAGAAGGCACGAGGTCACATATAGTGTAATCAAATATGTGGATACATCTCTGTGATTTCTGTATAGAAGATCAACAATAATAATCAAAAAACCCTACCTTTCAAGGACAGATGATCATCTAATAAAGTAATAAAATACTCTGACTTGGGTTTGCTGCAAGGGTTACATTTCCTGACAATGAATTATTTCATTGTTGTATAGGTTGCTCTTGGGAGGCCTTATCGGAGGCCTTCAGACAAAAGGCTGTGTGACCACATGCATGGTACGGGGGAGAGAGGATTCTGCAAAGATCTGTTAAACAGGAAACACTCCCTTCAAGTCTCTTCCAAACCTGGCATTGTCATTCTCAGATTCCCCTTTGAGTTTCCAAAGAGATTACAGAGATTAGGAAGCATTTGAGTCAGTCTAAGGGTTACATATTATATTAATGTGGTTTATGATTGCCTTGTACAAAAAGTTGTCTTGTTGGGTTTTTCTACATGTGTTGATGAGTTGTGTGACTTTGTCAAGTCAAGTAGTAGTAGAGCTAACATGAAAAATTTGGGAAAGGAGGTGAAAAATTAAAATGGTTAAATATTTTTGATGAACTTAAAATGATTGAATTTTTCACTTTCACGGTACACATTATATACTTTTATTACGTTTTCAGTGACTGTAATTTTTTAAAAATGCCCTGCTGTCAATCAATCAACAAATATTTGTATATTTATTAAGTACTTTCTACATCCAGTCATAGTGATCGGCATTGGTGATATAAAGAAAAAGTAAAAATATTCCCTGTCCACAAGAATTTTACATTCTAATGGCAATGGAAGTGTAAGCATCTATGTCGCTGCCTCCCATTTCCCTTTAGAATTAGAAATTAAACTCAGTGAGGAAGGTGAAGATAAAAATACACACACATGCAAATGTGCACACACATGACATAAGGTGGAAAAGAAGGAGGAGGGAGGAGGGAGCGGGGAGAGAGAGACCTTGACAGAGAGAGAAGTAGAGGGAGGCATCTGTATATATGTAGTGTACAAAGCATGTTGGATAACTTGGTAGATCTGTAACTGCAGTTTAGGGATTTAGAGGAGCCTTTCAAAAAAGAAATCAAGCCATGCTGCACAAATGAATAAACTTTTAAACAGGCATGTTTTTAATTAGAAAAGACCTAAAATGGGATGCCCAGGGAATAGGAGCAAGGGAAAAAGATCAAAGAAAAGAATGCTTTGGATTCCAAAACTGGAGAAGATAGAGTCATGTCTCAAAACCCGAAATCTTTTCTGTAGGTCTTGGAGATAATGGAATTACCTCTTATTCTAGTCAAAAATATGACATCTAGATCCCTTATAGCCTATACTCCTGGGTGGCTTGATGAGACAAAGACTATGACTTTTAGTGTAGAAGGATTTCCCAACTGAGTGGTTTCCTAATCTATGGTGTCATAGACGATGGATGACTTGACATTCATCATCATGGTCTGATGTCACCCATTTGAAAAAAATGGCTCACAATTATGTACCTCTTTAAAATTTGGAATTATTTTATCTGCATTATCTCATGTATTTCATTTCATGATCGTAAGTGCTGTTTTCATTCCCATTTTACAGATGAGGAATGTGAGGCTAAGACACTTGACTTCAGATTTAGGAAAAATTGAGTTTGAGTTCCTTACCTTTGACTGGCAGTATGACCTAGACCAGGGTGGGGAACCTATGCCCTTGAGGCCACATGTGGTCCTTTAGATCCTCAAGTATGGTCCTTTGACTGAACCCCTTAATAAAAGGATTTGTTTGGTGAAGTTTGGATTCAGTCACAGGATTAAAGAAAAGCATTGGAATTTAAAATTATTTTTTGGGGTGGGCCTCAGGACCAATACTGAGGTAGCCATCTACAGGGAGAGATGTTTACTGTTTATATTACTTACTATAATTACTATAATTTACAGAGTATTACTATTTTGAAGCAAATCAGTAACAACTCTTTCATAGGCGTGATGGTGGGCAGAGACATAGCACTTTGTAGCTCTACATTCACCATTCCTGATATTTGATCAACTATGCAGATGAATGATAGAAATGAGACAAGGGCATAATAGACTTTATTAAGGGACTTGAATTCTCCAAGTGAGAAGTCAGGTATAGGAGCAGGCTAACAAACACAGTAAGCTATATTTGTCATAAGCATTATTCACTTTGTGTTAAGGAGCAAATTCTTGCCAATTGCACGAGTTTCTGACAATAACTAGATTTCCCCTTCATCTTCCCATTATTTTTTTATTTTTAAAAGTACATCACTTATATTTTCACATATTTTTCAGCTCAGTAAAGAATGCACTTAAAAAACAAATAAGTACTTTTGGAAAACAATATTTCTTTGGTATATCAAACACTGATTTTCTATAGTCAATGTCTGAATAATTGCAATGTAATGGTTAGGAGGCCCCAGCTACTATGAGCAAAGACTTTCAATTAAATTTGTTTAAACAAATGTTTATCAAATACTTTATGCAAGACAATGTCAGGCCCTGAAGATAGAAAAATGACAAAACAGTATAATTCCCGTCCTTCTCCTCAAGAAATTTATAATCTGATAGAGGAAAGAGAAAACTTTCAATATACTGTATTTCAGACTCGGGGGTGTGGGGCATAGTGATGGAAGAGTCATGGCAAGAATGGAGAACAACTAGTAATTTAGTTTTCTGATTACGTATTGGCCAATCATCAAATATTTATTTTCTACTCACATTCCAGGCATTATACTCAACATTTAGGATTACATTTAAGAAAATAAGACTTTGTCTGCACTTGAGAGGATTTCCTCTGAAAAGTCGGATTAGTGTCAGATGGAAAGCTCTAAACGGCAGGTAGAAGAGCTTGTATTAAAACTCAGCAGCAATACAGAATATTTTTATATGTGTGATTAGATCTTTTATTAGAAAGATTATATTGATAATTTTGGAAAGAAAATTTTGGAGAAGGGGAAAGACTAATTTGGAGGCTATTAGAATAATGGAGGAGAAGTTGGCAGTAAGATTAGAGAAGGGATATAGTCAACAAATATTAAAGTGGTAACATTAACAGGACTTGGTAATTGGTTGGATGGGCTGGGTGAGGAAAGAGTCAAACATCAAAGATTTGAGATGGAAAGTATTTTAGATACCATCTAGTTAATTTGGTTTTCATTTAACATAAGGATATTTTGGCCCAGAGGAGTCAACAGGCTTTCCAAAGAGGTGGGATGACTCTCAGGTTTCAAATCTATCATTAGTAAATTGAGACAAGAGGAAAGATTAGGGGAAACATTAAAGAGTTTAAGTTTGGACATGCTGAATTTAAAGTGCTGAAAGGATACTCAGGTGGCTATATTTAGCATATAGTTGGAAAGCTTTCAGGTGAAATTTTTTTTAATTGAATTATTTTATTTGTTTTCAGTGTTTGACAATCACTTCTATATGTCTTAGATTTTTTTTTCCCCTAATCCCTTCCCCTCATTAGCCTCTCCCTCCTTACTCCTTCCTTGAGAGGGCTACACGTACATTCCTATTAAATGTATGTTCCATAGAAGAATTAAAATGAATGAAACTATAAAACAAAACAAAACATAATACAAAAGTAAATGGTCGAGTTCAATCTGTGATCCAATTCCATAGTTATTCCTCTGGATGTGGAAGATGTTTTGTCTCGAGTCCATTGGAAATTTTTTAAGTTGATGCATTTCAATGAAGTACTAAGTCTACGAGAAAAATTCCTCACATTCTGTGGTTGTTGCTGTGTACAAAGTTCTCCTGGTTCTGCTCCTTTCATTCAGCATCAGCTCACATAAGTCTTTCCAGGCTTCTCTGAAGTCTTCCTGTTCATCGTTTATCATAGCACCATAGTATTCCATTACATTCATATACTACAGCTTGTTCAGCCATTTCCCAATTGATGGACATCACTTTGATTTCCAGTTTTGGGCATCACAAAGAGAGCTGCTGTAAATATTTTTGTACACATGGGACCCTTTTATATTTCTATGATCTCTTTGGGATAAAGTCCCAGAAGCGATATTGCTGGGTCAAGGGACATGTACATTTTTGTGGCCAATTTGGACATAGTTCCAAATTGCTGTTCAGAATGGTTGGATCAGCTCACAGATCCACCAAAAATGAATTACTGTTCCAACTCTCCCACACCTTCTCCAACATTTATCATCTTCCTGTTTTGTTATGTTAGTCAATCTGATAGATGTGACGTGGTACCTCAGAGTTGTTTTGTTTTGCACCTCTCTAATTAGTAGTGATTTAGAACATGTTTTCATATGATTACAGAAAGTTTCAATTTCTTCCTCTGAAAATTTCCTGTTCATATCTTTGACAATTTATCAATTCGGGAATGACTTGTATTCTTGTACATTTGACTCAGTTCTCTATATATTTTAGAAATGAGGGCTTTATCACAGACATTAGTTGCAACAATTCTTTTTTAGTTTTCTGCTCCTCTCCTAATCGTGGTTGCATTGGCTTTGTTTGTGCAAAACTTTTTCAATTTAATGTTGTCAAAATCATCCATTTTGCACTTCATAATGTTCTCTATCTCTTTTTGGGACACAAATTTCTCAATTCTCCATAAATCTGACAAATACACTATTCCTTGCTCCCCTAAATTGTTTGTAGTATTAAGTTTTATACCTAGATCATGTATCCATTTGGACTTTATTCTTGTGTATGGTGTCAGGCATTGGTCTATGCCCAGTTTCCACCATTGTTATTCAGTTTTCCCAGCAATTTTTGTCGAACAGTGAGTTCTTATGATAAAAGTTGGGGTCTTTGGGTTTATCAAATAGTAGATTGCTATGTTCATTAACTATTGTGTCTTGAGTACCTATACTATTCCACTGGTCTACTTCTCTGTTTCTTAGCCAGTACCAAGTGCTTTCGATGATTTCTGCTTTATAATAAAATTTGAGGGATAGGCCCTCTTCCCTACCATTTCTTTCCATTAGTACCCTTGATATTCAGGACCTTTTGTTCTTCCAGATGAAATTTGATAGTATTTTTTCCAGCTCCAGAAAATAATTATCTGACAGTTTGATTAGTATGACACTGAATAAGTAAATTAATTTAGGTAGAGCTGTCATTTTTATTATATTCACTTGGTCTACACACGAGCAACTGATGCTTTTCCACTTATTTAGATCTGACTTTATTTGTGTGAAAAATGTTTTGTAATTGTGTTCATATAGTCCCTGGGTTTGTTTGGCAGGTAGACGCCCTGATATGTTATAGTGTCTACCATAACTATTAATGGGATTTCTATTTCTGTCTCTAGTGGTTGGGTTTTGGTAGTAATATATAGACATATAGATGATTTATGTGGGTCTATTTTGTAACCTGCAATTTTGCCAAAGTTGTTTAATATTTCAAGCAGTTTTTTTACTTGATTTTCTGGGATTCTGTAAGTATATCATCATATCATTTGCAAAGAGTGATAACTTAGTTTCTTCTTTGCCTACTCTAATTCCTTCAATTTCTTTTTTTTCTCTTATTACTACAGCTAGCATTTCTAATACCATAATGGTTAACAGTAGTGATAATGGACATCCTTGTTTCACCCCTGATCTTATTGGAAATGCATCTAGCTTGTCCCCATTGCATATAATACTTGCTGATGGTTTTAGGTAGATACTGCTTATTATCTTATGGAAACTTCCATATTTTGTATGCTTTCCAGGCCTTTCAATAGGAATGGATGTTGTATTTTGTTACAAAGCTTTTGATGCATCTATTGAGATAATCATGTGGTTTCTGTTAGTTTTCTTGTTGTTATGATCAATAATGCTAATAGTTTTTCTAATATTGAAGGATCCTTGCATTCCTGGTATAAATCCTAACTGATCATAATGTATCATTCTAGTGATAAGTTGCTGTTATCTTTTAGCAAATATATTATTTAATTTTTTTGCACCTATATTCATTAGAGAAACTGGTCTATAAATTTCCTTCTCTGTTTTGGCTTTTCCTGGTTTAGGTATCAGAACCATATTTATATTGTAAAAAGAATTTGGTAGGGCTCTTTCTTCAACAATTTTCCTAAATAGTCTATGCAGTAATGGAATTACCTGTTCTTTAAATGTTTGATAGAATTCACTTGTAAATCCATCTGGCCCTGGAGATGTTTTCCTAGGGAGTTCACTGATGGCTTCTTCAATTTCCTTTTCTTAGATGGGGTTATTGAAGTGCTCAATTTCCTCTTCTGTTAATCTGGGCAAATTATATTTTTAAAAATGATCATCCATCTCACTTAGATTGTCAAATTTATGTGCATACAATTGGACAAAGTAATTTCTAGTTATTGTTTTAATTTCCTCATCATTGGAGGTGTGTTCACCCTTTTAATTTTTGATATTGGTAATTTGATTTTCTTCTTTCTATTTTTAATCAAATTGATCAAAAGTTTATCTGTTTTGTTGGTTTTTGCATAAAAAACTCTTGGTTTTATTTATTAGTTCAATAATTTTCTTAATTTCAATCTTACTAATCTTGCCTTTGATTTTCAGTATGTCTAATTTGGCATTTATTTGGGGATTTTCAATTTTTTCTTTTTACAACTTTTTCAGCTGCATGCCCCATTTGTTGATCTGCTCTTGCTCAAATTTATTCATGTAGTTATTCAAGGACATAAAATTTTCCCTAAGAACTGCTTTTGCCATATCCCATAAAATTTAGTATGTTATCTTATTATTGCCATTCTCTTGAAGGAAGTTGTTGATTGTTTCTATGATTTGTTGTTTAACCCACTCCATCTTTAGGATTATATTATTTAGTTTCTAATTTGTTATTCTCCAATCTATTCATGGCATTTTATAACATATAATTTTTATTGCATCATGATCTGAGAAGGATGTCATCACTATCTCTCACTTTCTGCACTGGACTGTGAGGTTTTTATGCCCTAGTACATGGTCAATGCATGGTCAATTTTTTTTATGTGTGCCATATACTGCTGAGAAGAAGGTTTATTCCTTTCAATACCCATTTAATTTTCTCCAGAGAGCCATCATATCTACCTTATCCAGAGTTTTATTCACCTCCTTAACTTCTTTATTTTTCATTTTGAGGCTAGATTAATCAAGTTCAGAGAGGGGGAGCCTGACATCCCCCACTAACATGGTTTTGCTGTCTATTTTTTCTTGTAATTTCCTTAACTTCTCCTCTAAGAATTTGGATGATATACCACTTGAAGCATATATGTTTAGAAATGAAAGTGCTTCATTGTTTATGGTGCCTTTTAGCAGGATGTAGTTTTCTTCCTTATCTCTTTTGATTAGATCTATTTCTGCTTATGCTTTGTCTGAGATTAGGATTGTTACTCCTCCTTTTTTTTAATCAATTGAAGCACAAAATATGCTGCTGCAACCTTTGATATTTACCCTGTGTGTATGCCCCCATTTCAAATGTGTTTCTTGTAATAATTTATTGCTGGATTATGGTTTTTAATCCATTCTACTATCCCTCTCTGTTTTATGGGAGAGTTCATTCCATTCACATTCACAGTTATGATTACTATCTGTCTTTCCCTCCATCCCTTTCCCCCCGTGTTTATGCTTTTATTCTTCCCTTCCCCCTTCCCCTCCACAACGGAGTTTTAATTTTTGTGGACTGCCTCCCTTAGTCCTCCCTCCCATCTTTCAGCCCCTCTCCATTTTAATCCCGTTTTCCTTTACTACTTCTTTTCTCTCTTTTAGCCTTCTCTCATTTTTCTTCCCCTCTTCCCCTCCTATTGCCTACAGAGCTAGTTGTACTTCAATACTGAAGAGAGTTTGTTGTTCTCTCCTCGAATCCAATCATGTGAGACTGCCTCTCAAACAATGCTCATCTCCTCCTCTCTTTCCCTCTACTATAATATATTTTTGTGTCTCTTTCTGTGATGGAATTTATATTTTCTGCCTCCTCCTTTTCACATCTCCCATTACAATCTTTTCACACTCTGAAATAACATTTGTTATCATCACATCATTTAATTTGTGCCCGCTCCCTCTATCTATGTATATCCCTTTTATATATAATAATTATACAATTGTCAAGATTAAAAAGTGTCATCTTCCCTTATAAGGATGTAATGCTCATATTGAAGAACTTTTTCTTCTTTTCTCTTGTTTACCTTTATATGCCTCTCTTGAGAACTGCATTTGAATTCAAATTTTCTATTGAGTTCTGGTCTTTTCATCAGAAATGTCCTGAAATCCCTTCTGTCATTGAATGTCCATTTCCTTGCCTGAAATATTATCTTCAACTTTGCTGGGTAATTATTCCTTGGTTATAGTACCAGCTCTGTTGCCTTACCGAATATTGTGTTCTAATTCTTTCCATCTGTTAATATAGAAATTTCAAGATCCTGTGTGATCCTGACTGTAACTTCTCTGTATTTGAATTGTTTCTTTCTCGCTGCCTGCAGTATTTTCAACTTCACTTCATAGTGCTGGAATTTGATAATGATATTGATTGGTGTTTTACTTTGGGATACCTTTCAGGATGTGAATGATGGATTCTTTCCATGACTATTTTGCCCTCTGGAACCAGGACTTCTGGGCAATTTTCCTTGATAATTTCTTAGATGATATTATTCAGGCTCTTTATTTTCATCATGGCTTTCTGGTAGACCAATAATCCTAAGATTTTCTCTCCTGGGTCTATTTTCCAGGTCACTTGGTTTTACAATTTGACATTTTACATTTTTGTCTCTTTTCATTCTTTAGATTCTGTTTGACTGATTCTTGATGTCTCATAGACTCATTATCTTCTACTTGCCCAATTCAAATTTTTATCAGATTGTTTTCTTTTATCGATATAAATTTATTTATTTAACTTTTTTACATTCATTTTCACAAAATTTTGGGTTCCAAATTTTCTCCCCATTTGTCCCCTCCCCACACCCCAATACATCCAACATTCTAATTGCCCCTATCACCAATCTGCCCTCTCTTCTATCTTCCCTCCCTTCTCTTGTCCCCATCTTCTCTTTTGTCCTGTAGGGCCAGATAACTTTCTATTCCCCATTACCTGTATTTCTTATTTTCTAGTAGAAAGAACAATACTCAACAGTTGTTCCTAAAACTTTGATTTCCAACTTCTCCCCATCCCTCCTTCACCAACCATTCCTTTTGGGAAGGCAGGCAATTCAATGTAGGCCATATCTGTGTAGTTTTGCAAATGACTTTGAGAAAAGACATGTTGTGTAAGAC